>JALIZH010019559.1:0-55276 GCA_030522465.1 Rhipicephalus appendiculatus | reverse complement strand
GCTCGGACACCCGTGTTTTTGCAGAAACTGTAACACCAACGGATGCCAAACGGAGTCGAAGGCGCCCTTAAAATCAAGCCATATTAATAACGCTGGTATGTTGTTTCGCTTTAAGTATTCTATTTGCTGCCTCAGTGAATACAGCGCCATCACCGCACTCTTTCCATGCGTAAAGCCATACTGATTTTTATGAATTGCGGGAATGAAGGAAGTAATACAAACGCGAATTTAACATGCGCTCTAGAATTTTGCCAAATAACAAATTTATTACAATCGGTCTCTATGATGAGGTTACGTCCGGTGGTCTGCCGGGTTTGGGAATCAAAATAATGCGACCTCGACGCCATTCTTTTGGAAAACATCCAAGTTTGAATGCCGAATTAAATATGAAAAGGAAAAATTTTGGATGATGACTGTGTATGGCTTTAAGGATGGGGAGTGTGATTATGTCGAGTCCCGGAGCAGAGCCGGCCTTAGCCGCCGTCATGGCATGCTCTATTTCCTCGCAGGAAAAGATGACATCGTCCCTTGTTGTTACTGAGGGCGTGGCCGTAATAGAACGTATCAGTACATGCTCCTCGTTATCCAAGGAAGTGTCGTCTCTGGAGACTTGAGTCTTCAGAAGGAGCCTTGCGGACTCTAGTACGTCTCACGTCCAAATAACCGTCAGGCGTCTTTAGAGGACGCAAAGTTACGGGAGGTCTCAACTTATGAAAAGCCTCTTTAAACGGTAGGCCAAAGACGCTTTTCTTACTGCACACTGTGCAATCATGGCTGCTTCTTTTGCCTCTCTAATGCGATTACGATATTGCGTTCAGGCTGATGAAAATAGTTCATTAAGAGAACGACGCATCTCTGGATCTTGTGCTTGTTAAAAGTTTTTCCGCATTTTGCGTACTCGGGTGCGTTGAGTTGCTAATTCCGGAGTCCACCAAGCGTTTGGTTTGTGTGGACCAGTTTTATCACCATATCTAGTGCTTGCGACGAGGACATATTCGCTCCCTGTATTCTTTGGAACCAGTCTTCCGATTTTAGTTCCGCGAGCAAGATGTTTTTGCCCGCGTACGTTAACTTCTTACGCGTGGCCAACTGGGGAACATAAAATGCTAATTGAATGAGGCGATGCTCCGAGAGTATCAAGTCCTCGATTATCCTCCATGTAAATCCCACCGAAACAAACTCCGTGGAAGCCATGGTGATATCTATGGCAAGCCGTCAGCCTCTTGGAGAAGACGAAGTTGCGCCGCAGATGCTCCGCGCGTTCGAGCCAGCGCGAGAGAAGACGCCAGCAAGAACGACAACGTCTGTGGACGTCCATGCCCGAGCAGGAATAAATAAATATGCGGGAAAACAAACGCCTCACGTCTTCCCACAAGTGGTGACCCGGACTTCGAGCGGCAACCGCGCACCTACTCGTCCTTTCGCCAACGCACCGAGCGTCACGGCCAACCCTGCTTCTTCGGTGACCACGGTAAAGACATTCACCCCGTTCATTTCGGCTGATCATGGACACCACACCAAACAGCGACGCGACGTCGAATCCCACGGTAACCTGACCCTGTCGTCGCTACTCTCAAGCTCCCGGAGTTTCGGCAGGCGGACTCTGAACTCTGGTTTCTGAACGTCGAGCCACTCTTCCGACGACACCGGGTAACGTCGCAAACAGCGAGGTACGACTATGTCATCGGCGCTTTACCACCTGCTGCCATCGCCATCGTAAGAGAGATTCTGCGTTCTCCGCCTCCTGACAACCCCTACGACACTCTTAAAGACGAGCTGATACGCCGGACAACCGAGTCGGAACAGCGTAGGCTGCAGCAGCTGCTTACCTCGGAGGAACTCGGGTGACCGAAAGCCTACGGAGCTTCTGCGTCGCATGCGACATCTGATTGGGGAACCACTGCCCTGCATTGGACGCATCCATTCTACGCGAACTGTTCCTACAGCGACTGCCAGAGCAGGTGCGGATGATTTCGAGTGTGTCGTCTACAGAAACCCTCGACTCACTGGCACGGATGGCCGACAAGATTATGGATATCGGTGCCTCGTCCATATCTGCGATCGAGAGACAACGTGACTCTACCCTCTTTGCGCCGGTCCGCGACGACCGCTTGCACCGCCTTCTTCAAGCTAACGAGGAGCTCAACCGCAAAGTGGATCAGCTGGCCACCGAAGTGAGCTCGCTCAAGATAGACCACCGACACAACGCGTCACGACAACGGCGCCAAAGCCGCGACAGATCGCCAAGTCTGCCCCGCAGCGTCTGCTGGTACCACCACCGATACGGAGCTCGCGCTCGTCAGTGCCATCAGCCATGTCAGTTTGCGGGAAACGCACGGGCCACGCACTGACGGCGGCCAGTGTTTCATGGCCCGACATACAGCCGCCTATTCCACGTCACGGACCGCGTCACCAAAGTCCGCTACCTCATCGACACAGGTGCCGAAGTGTGTGTTGTTCCTCTTACGTTGGAGGACCGCCGACGACGCCAGACTTCGCCGCCTGTCACTGCTGTCAATGGTTCGACCATACGGACCTACGGACAGAGGTCTGTTACGCTTGACATCGGCCTGAGACGCACGTTTCGATGGATCTTCTTAATCGCCGACGTGCGTGTGCCCATCATCGGTGCGGATTTCCTTTGGCATTTTAAGCTTGTGGTAGACCTTACGACATAGCCGTCTCGTGGATTCTGAGACCCACCTAACAGTTCAAGGCGTGACATCAAGATTACCACCCTTGCGTCTCGTGCAAGCTCATGCCAAAGTCTCCGCGCCGTGGTCTACGCTTCTGGAAGAATTTTCCGACCTCTTCCGTGCTCCATCTGTTGAAGACCCGATGCGCCACAATGTCACTCATCACATAGTGACAGTAGGAGCGCCGGTGTTTGCACGTGCTCGTCGCCTCGCTCCTGACCGCTACAAGATTGCACGGCAAGAATTCGAGCACATGCTTGAACTCGGATACGTCCGCCCCTCTTCTGGTGCCTGGTCATCACCGCTACAGATGGTTCCCAAGCCCTCAGGTGACTGGAGACCATGCGGTGACTACCGCGCCCTCAACAAAGTGACGGTACAGGACCGCTATCCGATACCGCACATCCAGGACTTCACGGCATTGCTGCATGGTTCCACCGTATTCAGCAAAATCGACTTAGTGAAGGCATACCACCAAATACCTGTCGAGCCTTCCGACGTACCGAAGACTGCCATAATAACACCTTTTGGCATGTTTGAATTCTACGTATGCCCTTCGGTCTACGAAACGCCGCACAAACCTTTCAACGGTTCGTGGACCAGGTTCTTCGTGGTTTGACCTGCTGCTTCGCTTACATCGACGACATCCTTGTCTTCAGTACCACTGCATAAGATCACCAACTTCACCTGCGTCAGGTTTTCACGCGACTCCGCAAATATGGACTAGTCCTCAACGGATCAAAGAGCGAGTTCGGAGTTTCCTCACTGGACTTCCTTGGCCATCGCGTGCATTCGCGTGGGATCTCTCCACCGGCCGCGCGTGTTGAAGCTATATTGCAGTTTCCATGACCAACAACTACGAAGAAACTACGTGAATTCCTGGGGCTTGCCAACTATTACCGGCGGTTTATTCCTCATTGCGCTGCCATCTTGCAACCACTTGATGCACTTCTGTCCGGTCAAAAGAAGCCCAACGCTTCCATCTCGTCGACGGGCGACGCCGAGACAGCTTTCAGTTCCATCAAGGAAGCTCTGGCTAACGCAACGCTCCTCGCGCATCCAAAGAGCGACGCCATCACGTCACTCACCGTGGACGCCTCGGACGTCGCCATAGGAGCAGTCTTGCAGCAGTTGGTCGACGGAGTTTGGCAGCCGGTCGCTTTCTTCTCACGGAAGCTATCACAGACCGAGCGTCGTTACAGCACATCGGTCGCGAACTGCTCGCGGCCTATTTGGCTGTCAAGCACTTTCGACACTTCCTCGAAGGTCGGCAGTTCCATATCCTCACCGACCACAAGCCGCTCACGTGTCAATCGACCGCTACCAACTCTGCCCACACCCCACGTGAGAACCGCCAGCTTGCCTACATATCGGAGTTCACGAGTGATATCCGGCACATCAGTGGCAAAGACAACCCCGTTGCTGGACGTACTTTCCCGAATAGAAATCAACGCAGCGATGGATGAGCGCCCACCAGTCGAGTTTGCAGCCATGGCTACTGCACAACGGGAGGAAAACGAACTTCAGGTTCTACGACTCCAAGAGAACTCCCTCAAGTTCGAAGATGTCCAACTGCCAGGCTGCGCGATTCCGCTCGTTTGCGACACCTCTACCGATTGTCCTCGTCCGTACGTTCCAGCACCATTTCGCCGCAGCGTCTTCGACGCCTTGCATTCCTTGTCGCACCCCGGCATACGTTCGACTCAGCGCCTCATCACAGCGCGATATCTATGGCCTCGAATGAACATCGACGTCCGCCACTGGACACGCGCTTGCCTCAAGTGCCAGCAAACCAAAGTCCAGTGCAACACAGTCAGCCCCAGTGGGTACCTTCACGCCTCCTGACTCGCGGTTCAGTCACGTGCACCTGGACCTCGTAGGCCCTTTGCCCCCCATCGCAAAACAGCCGGTATATGTTAACCTGCGTAGACCGGGTTCACGCGGTGGCCTGAGGCGCTACCCCTCACCGACATCACGGCAGAGTCAGTCCCCCGCGGACTCATCACCGTGTGGATAAGCCGCTACGAAGTTCCCAAGACTATCACAACGGATCGAGGTCGTCAATTTGACTCCGCGCTCTTCCGCACCTTGTCCCGAATGCTTGGTGTCAACCACATCAAGACGACGGCCTACCACGCGATGTCGAATGGCATGGTTGCGCGATTTCACCGCCAACTCAAGGCCTCGCAATCATTGATACCCTGGACGGAGCGACTACCACTCGTCCCCCCTCGCCCTGCGCAGCGCGATACGTACGGACGCGTCCTGCTCCTCAGCTGAGCTCGGTTTTGGCACTACCTTAAGGCTTCGTGGCCAGTTTTTCGACGCGTCACCGGTACCACCATTGGACGTAGCTGATTATGCCAGTCGCCTCAGGAATGCCATGAGAGACGTGTCACCTATTCCATCACGTCAACACTCACGCCCAAGCTTCGTCAGTCGTGCGCTCCGCGACTGCACTCACGTCTTCGTACGGCACGACGCAATCAGACCACCACTGCAACCGCCTTACGACGGACCCTTTAAGGTCGTCAAGCGTTGCCTGCCCGAAGCATTTCGTCCTTCTGCTTAATGGACGCGAAGACAGTGTCTCCGTTGACCGCATAAAGCCGGCCTTCCTCGACACTGACGCCGTCCTCGCAGACGACAAGCCATCCTCCAACACTAGACGAACGCGCTTCGCAACAGCAGAAACTACCAGCTGCACATAGGGATCGCTCCTTCGGGCACTGGTTACCTCGCTAGACGGGGGCCCTGTGGCAAGCCGTCAGCGTCTTGGAGAAGACGAAGAAGGTGCGCCGCAGATGCTCCGCACGTTCGAGCCAGCGCAAGACAAGAAGACGCCACCAAGAACGACAGCATCTGTGGACGTCCATGCCCGAGCAGGAATAAATAAATATGTGGGAAAACAAACGCCTCACGTCTTCCCACATATCTATCCAACTAGCTACATAATCTGTTTCGTAAGTGGGTTCTGATTCGGGGTCGTTTAGAATGTGTAGGCCATGTTGACACACAAACTGCATAACGGACGCTCCTCTGTCATCCGAAACGCATTGGCCCCAATTCGGGTGTTTGGCATTAAAGTCGCCTGCCACTATTACTTTCTCAGCGTTTGATCGTAAGAGACAACTCGTGACGGCGTCCAAATGCTGTTCAATGTCTCTGTGAGGCGGAGCGTACACCCCAATGAAGACAAACTCGAGCGATGCTGACGACACCCTGATCGCAACTACAAATGGAGTAATATTAATTTTGACCGAATATGACCACGCGGGGATTTTCTGAGGCTGCAAATTTAAGCTGCCGAAACGGTATGGCCGGAATGTTGTTACCTCGCAGATAGAGATCACAAGCTATAGTAAATCCAATGCTTTCTTTAATCACAAAATCAACTAACGCCTCCGTGGCAGCTTTAGAATGATCTAATTTTGTTTGTACGAACGTTAAGTGTTGTTGTGAAGCCATTACGGCGGTAAGTAATATAAAAAAATTCAGGGACCCTTAAGCTTCGCCTTTAAGAGTTGAACGCGAAAGCGATATCCCGTCCCTAGTGCCTACTTCAATCACTTAGTGCACACTATGAAATGGGTAGTATGCTTTAAACCAGGAGCAATTATGCGCGGCAAATGTGGGAAATGTTTTCGAACTTGCAATGCACCCACTACGTTGTGTTAAGGGAATACGCGCAGTAAGGTGTGTGCCGTTTGTAATGGGTGGCTGGCTTTAAACTATGGAATCGTTATGCATGGCAATTACCGATGGCAATTTACGCTTGTACCACGCAATATTCCTAGGATATTACATGTTATATTGCGACGCCTATATCAAGGACGCTTGCGTTTGCGAAGCACGGAAGTTATTTTCACTGCATTTCCAAGCACAGGAAGTCATTTTCACAGTATATCCAAAGCAGAGGCATGGCTGTGTGGTAGAACACCTGCTTGCCACGCAGACGACCCGGGTTCGATCCTCACGCGGACCCGAAACTTTTTATTATTTATTTTATTTGCATCTTTCTAGATTTTTCGGTCACGGACAAGATGATGATTTTTCGCTCACAACCAACGACGCAGACGCAGAAGCCGGAATTTCTGCGAAACGAGCTCTTTAACGCTATCGCGTTAAAAAACCGAATCCTAAGCCTGAAGTGATGAAAGCACTGAAGAAGTTTCGCACAATCGCGCCACAGAAATTGTAGCGCCATCTAGTGAAGGGGCGACACACCCGCAGAGACATCTGAATGGTAGCGCAGTAGATGGCAGCACCAGAGTAAGTACGGAAAATGTCCAAAGTAGAGCTGTGCGCCGCCGCGCCGCGCCGCCGCCTGTTTTTTCACGCCGCTCGCGCCGCCGCCGAAGTCCCGAGCGTGACCACGCCGCCGCCGCCGCCGCGCAATAATTGCGGCGCGCCGCCGTTAGTCTTTTGCTTTTTTACCCGAACGGGTAATCTGGACATAAAATACATTACTTCACCGGGGCACCTCTTCTCGACGAATCCATGTAATAGACTCTCCATTTCAGCCGCCACTGATTGGCGGGAGCTCGGCCAGCAGCGCGCCGTCTCTTTAGGGCTCTTCCTCTTCAACCTCATTTTGAGGTCACGAAGTTTTCACAACTCTCGACTCAAATTAGAGGAACGGAATGCGCTTAAACTAGAGATGGGGAAAAAATAGGAGAGACCGCGCTGAGCATCTATAAGCCAACCTCCTCTCAAGCCCCTACATCCTAGGGTTCGTGTTACAATTTCCACCATGCTCTTGTTTCTTTTCTTTTTACTGGGTGAGCTCATGAGGAAAAAAAATCACGAGTGCACGCGCCTAGCGTCCCTAAAGCAACCTCCTCCGACGCCGCCGCCTCCCCTTGGGCTCTATGCTCTGGTCACAGTTCCCAGCATGCTCCTGTTTCATTTTTTGTGGCTGGGGAGTTATTCTCGAGGCGTCCGCCCTAGTGAACTGCCTGTTTTGGCCCCAATTTATTGGCTGGAGTTCGGCGACCAGCGCGCCGCCTGTTTCCGGTTCTTCTTCCACGGCGTCATTTTAATGTCACGAAGCTTTCACAACTCTCGACACTAATGAGATGGACGGAATGCGCTTCAACGCAACGAACGCAGCGCACAGAAATCTGCTTTTGTACGCACATCCGGAGGCCGTGCATAAGTTTTGATCGCGTTAAGCCAGGGGTCGGCAACCTTTTCAGGTGGATGGCCAAGTTGCTTGAAGCCGATAAAGCGGGGGGGCCGCATGGCAAATCAGGGTAAGGGGGAGGACGCCTTGCAGGCAAACAGCAAAGATGGGGTGAAATTGAGAATAATGTGCAAAACTGGGTTAGGAATCATGTTGATATTCAGCGCGCATGTCACAAGGTCGAAATTTACAAACATGGCTTACAAGCGAAATTTTCATTTTAGGTCAAACCTGCCATGTCGGCCTTCAGATAGGAAGTCTAGCAGCACACGTTTAGGGGCTATAGCTGCTGCAGTCTTTCACAAACTGAGGATTGCGCAAAAATTACAGCACGCGAAAGACAGAGACGATGACACCTGCGCAATGTCGTCGACACCTGCGCAGTGTCGTCGTCTTTATCTTTCGGGTGCTGTGTTTTAAATTTGCGCAATCCTCAGTTTATGAAAGATAGAAAGGGATAAAGGAAGGGGGGGGTAGTTGACGTAGTGCCGGGGCACGTAATACTGCCCCACGGGCCGCATGTGGCCCGCGGACCGCAGGTTGCCGACCCCAGACGTAAGACATCAAATTAGGTTTAATGCGTCCGCTTGTCTAGCGCACATGTGAAGGTCGGTAGCCATTCCCTGCATCGTTCTCAAATATCTCGGAGACATTCATATGCAAGTTCACACTTCACAAGCTCCTGTTTCTGTAAATATCTTCCATTGTCTTTTTATGCTGGTAATGTGCTGGCGGGTTCGGTTCATCAACGTGGTCATGAGCAAACATCACGGCTCACCGCTTTTTCTAGTAACTGTATGCGCTTTGCAGAAGTGGACTGTGGACATCTTCTATATAGATGGCCACATCGAGAATAGTTCCGCGGAAGTTTTATCTTTTTTTTCCCTGCAGAAGTCTCAAGAATATTGCCTGACCTGAATGCTGCGGCGTCCTCCAGCCCTAAAGGTTGACGACCCAACTCTCTAGATAGGATATTCGTGGAGTCTTCGATGAACTAAATTGTGCACAGATAAGTGAAATAGATGAGGAATACATATCGATGGGTTAATGCATATTTTTCATTTAATTTTTACTCGAGTAAGTCCATAAATAAAAAGAGAAGTAAAGGCAATGAAAAACTTACAATAACCGATAGCTGAGCTGGTTGGTAGGAATTCATGTTAAAACGACACGACGAGAAAACATAGACACAAGAGTAATGTCAAGAGAGTGACCAGTTATCCTTCACGTAGACTATCACGCGCAACTGAGTGATAGGTATAGCCATTTGCCTGGGAATGCACAGATAAGGTATTTTTGGTGCTGGGCACTTTAGGGACCCAGGCTGTCGTATGCTGTCATCGTATGCCGTCATCGTGCGCTGTAATCGTATGCTGTTGTAGTTTGGCGTAACGCAGGCAAAACTTCGTATAAAAAATAGGAAAAAAGGAGGAAGCAAGCAAGAAACTGAAAGGGAGAGAAACAAAGGAAGAAAATAGCAAGAAAATTTGAACGAGCAAGAAAGAGAAAAAGGTAGATAAAGAGAGAGGAAGAAATCAAAAGAAATAAAGAGAGAAAAAGACAGAAAAAACGGAAACACAGAAAAAGAAACAAAGAGCGGAGCAAACAAGATCAAAGCCGAAGAGAAACAAAGAAGGCTACCCAGCTGTGCACTACGTTCAGGTTTGGCACCACTATTGCGAAGCTGCCTTATTATTATTTTCCTTTGTCTACCATTTTTCGCGCCAGCTGTACGATTTTTCAGTTAGCTGTGTTTGCGGTGTGTTCACGACTATCTTGTTTCCGTGTTTTCACACCCCGTCTTTCTAAGGGCCCCAAAACAGCCTTTGAAAATGCAAAATCGGGCGCATTATTCTCTTTTCGCGTTTCTAGTTTTTTTTTTTTTGGGGGGGGGGGGGGGGGGCGTTCTTCGTGACGCCAGAACGGTCAAGCACGTGACATGAATATGCTTTTACAGGGTGTACGGCGATCACCTGAAGCGACACCTGCGACCGGTTAAATCGAGGGCCGGCGGGAAATCGTGGTGAACGCCGTAGCTGGCCGAGGAGAGGGCGCGGGTGAACGCCACGAGGCGACGGTTTCAGCGGTGTCGGGACCAAGAGCTCCGGGTGCAGTACCGATACGAATACCACGCGGCGCTGGCGAGATTTCGAGCGCGGATAAGAGAAGCAAAAGATCAGTTTGAGGCGGAGTGTAACTCGGCTTGCTCGCGGAGGAGCGTGTTCTCCGCTCCTTTCCGGGAGGCGTTCGGCCGAACGCGCGCGCAGAGGTTCCTGCCTCCCCTGGAGGGCCCGGATGGGTCGGTGACAAGCACCCACCTAGAGTCAGCGGCCCTGCTCCTGCGAACGCAGGTAGCGGTCGACGACCCGACCGCCGACCTCCCGGTACATGCAACGGTCCGCGAGTTGGCGGCATCGCTGTATCGGTCGCCTTCAGAGGACGTACCGTTCACCATGGGAGAGGTGAGGGACGTCATGTCAAAGATGTCGCCAAGATCCGCGCGCGGCCGAGATGACATCACGCCCACCACGCTTAAGGGGCTATTTGTGGTCCGGCCGGCATTCGTGATGTACACTGTCGTCCTTTATGAAAGGGAACACGCGAGCGCGTGGCCGGCGCGCTGCGGCGGGTGCCTACAGCACCATCAACCGATATCTAAAGAAAGCACGTCCGCTTTCGGCGTCATCTATGGGCAAGCAAAATAACGAGTCATGGCTGTTGGACAAGCGCGGCTAGATTACGCTCCCGCTCCGATATCGCAACTGGCGGTGCCGCCAGAAGCGGACGCGTTTTCTTTAGCTGTCGCGTGATTGTGCTGTAGGCAGCCGCCGCAGCGCGCCGGCCACGCGCTCGCGTGTTCCCTTTCATAAAGGACGACAGTGTACATCATGAATACGGCACTCCGGCTCGGATACTTTCCTAGTTGCTGGAGGCGCGGCCGCATAACATTCATACCTAAGCCCAACCGACCCCCGCAGAAGACCACCTCCTACAGGCCAATCTGCGTGAACTCCGTGTTTGGCAAGGTGCTGGAGAGGTTGCTCAACGGGCGGTTGTACCACTTCCTGTGGAAAAACGGTCACGTACACCCAAACCAGTTCGGCTTCACGCACGCGAGAAGTGCAGTCCTCGCGCTGCATGCCCTCAAGACGCGGCTGGTCCAGCTGAGGGCCGCAAAACCCCTGCCGTCCTCATGTCGCTCGACTTCCAAGGAGCATTCGATAGCGTGTGGCACCCGCAGGTCCTCTGCTTCTTCAGGGAGCGCCGGGTCCCGGCCAACTTATACCATATGCTTCGCACGTTTCTGAGCGAACGGTCCGCAGTGTTTCGAGCGCAGGCCGGGCAGGTGGAGGCGCATCCCTGTCTGGGTAGTCCGCAGGGTTCGCCTCTGTCGCCCATGCTATGGAATGTTATCCTGCACGACCTGCTGTGCCTGCCCATGCCGAGCGGGGTCACGGTACAGGCTTACGCGGACGATACACTCATCATCATTCCCGCAGACTCGAAGAAGCTCGAGGAAGTGAGCTCCGAGGTGCTCAACAGGGTCCTGACCTGGGCACGACGGGCGAAAGTCACAGTCAGCAAAGAGAAAACCCGGCTGTGTCCTCTTTTCACACGGCCAAGGGGGGCATCGGAAAAATTAAGTTCCCCGTCTCCCACTAAAGGGAACCATGTGTGGATGCGAAGCAGCGGGGAGATAATTAGCTTGAGCGGGAGGAACGTCGCAGCTCTCATTTCACGGCAGTGGTCCGGGCGCTCATCGCGGCGCTGCGCAGGAGAGAGAATGAGGCGCGCGTGCTCCGTCATTTTCATACCACGGAACTACCCTGGCGCCCCCCAGCAGAATATGCAGTTGTCACACCACCTGTCGTTCGCGCCGCTCCGTAGAGGATTTCTAGAGGAAAGGATGGGGGGGTGACCGTAGGAGAGGAGAGAGAGGGGACGTGCATGCGCTGTTGGGGTGTGGGACGCGTGAGCCGCTCCGTAGAGTAGATGATTCCAAGAGGAGAGAGGGGGGAGAGGACGCGCATGCGCTGTGGGACGCCGGCGCCACTCCGTAGAGTACAGTATTCCTAGAGGAGAGAGGGGGAGAGCACGCGCATGCGCCACTCCGTAGAGCAGATGATTCCTAGAGTAGAGGAAGGGGGGTGAGCGTAGGAGAGCACGCGCATGCGCGGTGTGGGACGCGGGGGCCGCTCCGTAGAGTAGACGATTCCTAGAGGAGAGAAACGGGGGTGAGCTTAGGAGAGAGAGGGGGGAGGGGACGCGCATGCGGTGTGGTAATGTGGGACGCGGGAAGGAGGGACGGACTAAGCCCCCCTCCAAACACATGCAAGCAAGATTAAGGAATGGTGTCAACCTGGGCGACAGACACCACCTGCCTAGCCATTGCTAAACAGCCTCTCTGTGCTCTCGGCCATGACTCAAGGAATGGGGTCAACCTGGGCGACAGACACCACCTGCCTAGCCATTGCTAAGCAGCCTCTCTGTGCTCTCAGCCATGACTTTGATGACTGTGTTAGGGTTGACGGCCTTCATAATACTACAGTGTTCTTGTTCGCATAATGGGTGCTTCCCTACTTCATGACAGTGGCCGGACGCGGGACGCGGGATGGACGGACAGAGCCCCGAGCATAAGATGCTTCGCATCTAAAAAGAGCCACCTCACCGTTCGAGCTGACAGAGGCGACAAGGGCCTCACATTTAAAGAGTCCATCCGCGTCCTCGGGGTGACATTCGACGGGAGGCTCTCCTTTTTCATGCACGCTGATGCACTGAGGGAGAAGGTCGATTCCCTGATGGCCTGCGTGAACACCCTCGCTCGTTTTCAGGGCGGGCGCCTGCGCCCGACTCAAAAAGTAAAACTTTATCGGAGCGTCATCCTCCCGGGGATTACGTACGCCTCGCCGATTTGGTGGGACGAGACATGTCCCGACTGCAGGTTGAGGCTCCACCTGTCGGAGGCCTTCCGGACAACTCGGACGGCAGCGCTGCAGGTTCTAATGCGCGCCCCGCCCATCACACTCGAGCTGGACAGAATAAACGCAGAGTTTCGTCTCCTGACGTTGCGTAGGGCGGCTCGCTACGGGGACGTCCTCATGCGCCCGGAGGAGGTTATGCACCCTGTGGACTGGTTCGGGGTGGTGCACCCTGCCGATTGGGTGTCGGTCCCTCATAGTAGGTTAAGCGCCCGCGACGCCGTCCTCACAGCTCGAAGTGGCGGGCTGCACATATACACGGACGGCTCGTACTCGGAGGGACTGGCGGGAGCAGCGTAAGTCGTCCTCGGTTCGGCGGTACCGCGTGGCCGCAGTGGGTAGATTCTCCCTTTCCAGGGCCACGAGCGCATTTTGCGCGCAGGCGTTGGCACTGGCCGAGGCAATAGATTGGCTGCGCAGCCATCCAACCACCCGCGCCGTGAACGTTTACACGGATTGCCTCTCCCTCCTGCAGGCGCTCTCTTCGCGCAAGAACACAGACCCGCGCATAGCGGCCATAAAGCGTACATTACACCACATCGACCCTGTCTCACCCGTCCGGTTCTTCCACGTGCCGGGGCACGCAGGGGTTTTCGGCAACGAGGTAGCGGACTATATCGCTTCCCGCGCCGCCAGACACGGCCAGCCCAAACAAAGCCTTACAGTGGTCGTGGCGGAACGTCCGCGACGTCTTCCGGAACGAACTACACAGAGCTCCAGTGGTCACAGGAGGACCGGGACACCTCGTTATATAAGTGGGTGCCGGACCCGCGGGCGTTGCCCGACTGCTTTCCACCTAACAAGGCGCTGGTGACGCTCCTCACGGGGCATGGCCGCTTCCCATCGTATTTCCACCGATTCAACATGATCCGCGACTCTCGGTGTTTTTGTGGGAGGCCCTGCGACTCAGTAGAGCACTACTTGCTCGACTGCGAGAACACCAGCCACCTTTGCTGAACAGCTGCGACCGCAGGCGAGCAGTGACGCAACTTGCTATCCGCGCATCCTACAACAACCACGCAACCGCGCCTTGCTTATACAGCTGGTGAAGTGCGTGAGTGATGCTTATTCCGGACATCTCGCGGTAGTGCCGAATCCAGACCCCCTCCAGTCTTCTCCTTGTCGAACGAATCAGGCGTACGAACACAAACATTCTTTCACCTGACTTTCACTGTACATACCACGATACGTTAGGGTGTGCGAGCCGTGGGATGCGTGGGCCACGCCCTCCTGTAGACCCAAAACGGGCGAGGTCATGTGCCTCAGAGGTCCTGGGCCCTGCGCCATCTCCCAGTGAGCACTCATCACACCAGTGCAACACGGCACCACACAACAAGACTCGTGACGCCCCCCTCTGTAACGGCAAACTGTCCCCGGTGAAGTCGACTGGTACCCCGGTGTGATACCGCGACGTCGGATGGCCCAACGAACTAAGGTGCCGGTGGGAGGCCTTTTTCCTCAGGGGACTGCTCTCAGTCAATTCAACCGGTACCAGCGTGCGGGAACAAGCCTTCGACAGCCCAACGGTCGAAAGTGCCGGCGGAGACATCTCTTCGTTGCAAGACTGCTCCTGGTCAAGCCGACCAGTACGGGCGTGTGACACCACGCCTTCGGACAGCCTTCGAATGGCACGATCGATCAAGGCGCCGGTGGGAGGCTTCGTCTTTGAAAGAACTGTCCCCGGTCACATCGACTGGTACCTTTACGCAAGAACTGGCCTCCGGTGCTGTGTGTCTCAAGGACACCCTGTGATGCTTTGCATTTCCGTTTTCTTTTTTTCCCCTCTTTCGTTTCCTTCTCTCTCTATCCTTTCATTCCTGTAATCATCTCATTTCAAACTGGGCATGGCCCAGCCCGTCTCTATCTCATTTCTTCAGTCATTAAAAACTCCGCGGGGCTCTGTGCTCGCTGAGCCCTTGGGACACGTAAGCGTTACCGTTAGCCCACACTTTTATTTTTCTAATTGGCTTTATTTTAAATTTACGCTTTGGGTATAACTTCAAACCCCTTTTCATTTATTTTGATTGGCTTAATACCTGGTATGCGTAAGCAGGAACAGGTTTTCCCACAACTTTATTTTTGGATTTCTTTTTGCAAAGGTGGGAATCAAGTTTGGATTGGGGCGGAAGACCGGGGTGGCACGAGCCGGCTCGTGCTTCTGCCTGGTCGGTGGTCAGCTCACTCCTGCCTGTCACGAGCGCTCACGAGCGCTCGTGAGACTGTGCGGTTGCCTTGCGTTTCGGCTCCTGCTTCAATCGGCAAAACGTCAGTCATTTCGCTTTTCGCTCGCTTAATTTTACATTCCGGCCCTTCCCGAACGCTAAGGGCACGATTTCGACGCGTTCCCCCGAGCCTAGACCGGTCAATTTCCTTTAATTCTTGCCTTTTCCGATCGGTAGGCTTAGCTCTCAAGCTGGGCTTGCCATTGCTGTCCAGATGAGCGGCCCTAGCTCCACTAACGCCGTTTCGCCGGCCGGCCGGATCGAGGTCCCAACGACTTGGGGTCCGATTCCGGTTTGGCAGTTTCTCAATTCTCGGACGCAGGCAACGATTTAATTGCGAACTCCAGCAGTATGTGGTCGAAGGAGGGCACGGGCGCTTGCGGGCTCGCACTAATTATGGCGGCACCTAGCGGCAACTTCCGTGCCGCTATGGGGGGTTCTGGGGGATCGTGCTCCATCAGTTTTCTTCAATTTAATATGGATCCCGCGCGACGTGCATTGTCCACGTTTATCGATACGATGGACGTGCACGCTGCCGGACTCGCGGCTATCTGTGACCCCTACCGTCCGTCCGGCAGGATTCCGTCGCTTCCGCACGGCTATCTCTGTTATGCGGTGCCGGACGATCCTTGTGCCGCGGTCGTCACCCGCAATCCGCCGTTTGATGTGTGTCCCACTCACGTCTCGAGATACGTGGTGGCCATTTACTGTGAGGCGGTGGACCACACGTTACCTCTTTGTTTCTGTGTACGCTCCGCCACATTCTCCTCTGGAGCCGATTCTTGACGAATTGGCCGACGTCGTCTCCGCCTCTCGCTCGCCCAATGTCATCGTCGCGGGCGAACTTCAATGCGAAGCACCGTTTGTGGGGGGCCGGTGGAGAGCGATGAGCGAGGGCTTCTCCTTGCGCAGTTTGCCCTCTCTGTCCATCTTTTACCGCTCAACGACGTTCAGTAGTTGCCCACCTACGAGACTCCGTATTCGCTAAGCTGGATTGACTTGACCTTCGCCAGTCCGCCGGTCCTCTCGGCTGGATTTTGCTGGACGGTTGGAGACGACGGCACCTTCTCGGAGTTGAGGTCCAGATAGGCGCGCCTCCTACAACCGGCAAGCGCCTGACTCGTTACGCGCAGCACGAGTTGCTCGAGCCTTTGCGTCGGGAACGCTGGTTCCAGCAAGTCTCGGGTGCTGCCATTGCGTCGTCCTCCGAGTCGATCGATCACGTTCTCGTAGCCTTTTACAGGCTCTACGAGCGCCTGTACCGCCGCCATCTTCGGCCCCTCCGCACGCGACCGAGCAGCCAGCCGTGGTTTACCCCACGTTTGGCGATCGAGCGCGCCGAGGTTGCCGCCAAGCGTCGTCGCTTCCAGAGGTCGCGCGACCCCGTCATGCGGGACTTCTACCGTCGCGAGTATGCCGCGGCCCTGTCTGATTTCCGGGGCAACATCAAAGCCGCCAGGGAGCAGCACGTTCGCGGGTACGCACTCTCGTGCGTGCGCGCGTCTCCCTTCTCGTCCCCTTTCAAGGCAGCGTTCGGACGCCTCCACAGTTCCGCTGCCTGCCGCCCCCGGAAGGTCCGGACGGAACGCGCGCGACGACGCACCTCGAGTCCGCCGCGTTGCTTCTCCGCACTCAGATCGCTGTGGACGACCCGGCCACAGACGAGGCCATGCATCTGCCTACGCGCACGCTTGCCGCGCAACCGCACGTCACGGTCCATCGGGACGTACCGTTCACCCACGATGAGGTCGCGGAGGTGCTCGCGCTACGCCCAACAATTCGGCGCCCGGCCCGGACAACATCACTCCCTTCATCATGAAAGGAGCTCTTTCGTTTCTTTTTGATGCTCTTTAACGCCGCGCTAACGCTCGGCTACTTTCCGAGATGTTGGCGTCGGCCACGCGTCTCCTTCATTCACAAGCCGGGACGGCCTCCGGAGCGCACGTCTTCGTATCGGCCCATCTGCGTCAGCTCTCTATTCGGCAAGACGCTCGAGCGGCTGTTGAACGGGCGTCTACAGCACTTTTTGCACGCCCGCGGGTACGTTCATCACAACCAGTACGGATTCACGCGTGGACGCAGCTCCGTCATGGCGCTGCACGCGCTCAAGCAACAGCTGCTCGAATTTAAGAACTCTCGCACGCCTGCCGTCCTCATGTCGCTCGATTTTCACGGGGCCTTTGATAGCGTGTGGCACCCGCACGTCTTGCGCTACTTCCGCGAGAGACGTCTTCCGAGCGGCCTGTACCATCTACTCCGCACGTTTCTCGAGGACCGCTCTGTGTTCCTTCGGTCGCATGCAGGACAGGTAGAGGCCCGCCCTTCCCTTGGAAGCCCTCAGTGTTCCCCCCCCCTCTCTCCACTCTTGTGGAATGTTGTAATCGATAGCCTCCTGTCCTTACGTCTGCCCCCTGGAGTACGCGTACAGGCGTATGCAGATGACACCGTCATCGTCGTCCCTGCCTCCTCGCGTGCCGCTCTTTCGGATCGCGCTACGGATGTCCTTTCTCGGGTTGCGCAATGGGCCCGGTCTGTCAAGGTCTCACTCAACAACGACAAGACCTTTTGCGTACTATTCACCCATGGCGCAAGCGGCATGGCGCGGGCCCGTCTTTCGGTGCGCCTACCCGGCGCTCCACGGCCCCTGGCCCTGAAGGACTCCTTGCGCATCCTGGGCGTCGTATTTGACTGTCGGCTCTCGTTCTTCTGCCACGCCGAGTTCCTGCGCGACAAGGTCACCACGCTGGCGGCTCGCGTGGCGGCCTTCTACGCGATCCAAAGGTCTTCGGTCGTTGCATCGCACAAGGTCCTACTATATCGCCAGGTGGTACTGCCGGCGCTGACGTACGCGTGCTCGATATGGTGGGGAGAGTCACACATCGACTGTCGATTGTACGCACGGATGGTGACCATACAGCGCGCAGCGCTGTTGGCAATGACAGGTGCCTATCGCACCACAAGTACGGCAGCGCTGCAGGCCTTGTTGCAGGCGGCACCCATAGACTTGGAACTAGAACGCCTTAACGCCGAGTTCCGGCTATTTGCGCTTAGGCGCCACGTCGCCTATGGCTCCCTACGGTTCCAGCCTGACTGAGTAGCCTTGCCGCACAGGGACATTGTGGCGCCCCCCCCTCCCTCCATGCCATCCCTACCTTCCGACGACTCACGCGACCACAAGCCTGAGTTGCGCTTGGGGCTCGCGCGGTCCATGTTTTCACAGACGGCTCTTACACCAGCCGCGCAGCGGGAGCAGGCTACGTCGCCTTTGACGTGAGGTCTACGTTGATTCACGTCGGCCGCTTTCGACTAAGGCGAGCGACCTCTGCCTATGCCGCCGAGGTCTTGGGTTTGATAGAGGCCGCTCAAGCATGTCTTGGCGCCGCGCTATGCCTTCCCCGTTGCGATTTACACAGACTGCCTGTCCTTGCTACAGGCAGTCACCTCGCCGCGCAACACCGAGCCGCACGTTCTAGAGATCCGGCGTATGATTTCCGCCATCAGACAAGCCAGCCCGGTCAGGCTCTATCACGTTCCGGGCCACGCTGGTATTTTTGGCAACGAGGTGGCGGACTTCCTGTCTGGGCGTGCTTCCCGGCTGGGCCATATGCGACGCCTTCCGTTGCCGTTTCGCGTTGTCCGGCAACAGCTCCGCCGCGAACTCCTCGAGCTGTGGACGGTGCGTTGGCAGGCAGAGTTTCGACACACCGAGCTATACCGCTGGGTACAGGACTTGCGCGCTCTGCCGTCCTTCTTTCCGCCACCGCAGACACTTGTTACGCTGCTCACGGGTCATGGCCGCTTCCCCCCACTATTTTCATCGTTTCAACCTGATGGACTCCCCGCGTTGTCCCTGCGGTGCTTACTGCGGGGACATGTCCCATGTGCTCCACGCGTGCCCGATCACGACGCCCTATACCACGCGTATTGAGCCACAGGCTGTGCATCGGGCCGCGGAATATCCGGCAATTTTTCAGTCTGTGCGTAATCGCGCCCTACTTGTTCGCGCGGTGCTGGCACTGAGCGATGCTATCCCAGACATCGTCCGATAAACCAGACATTTACACGGGGGTTTGCACTGCGGGAATGGCCCAGTGGCCATCACGGTGGGGCCTGCGGGCCCCGGTGAGCCCCGCAGTGCAACCCCCTTTGCGCTACACGTGTGTGGGCAGGGCGGTGGTGCCCGCCTGCTGTGTCGCTTCCCTCCCAGTCTGCCGGCCGGCCTCTGCCTACGACGGCTCTGTTCCTGGCCACGGCTTGATGCAACACCTGCGCCATCCGGACTGCCCGGCATCGCCCCGACGCCCAGATACGGACAATCCTGTGGTGCCGGTGCTCTGAACTGGAACAACGCTTCATCACCTCCTGCGCTTTTGCTTCTCTTTGACTTTCCTTCTCTACTCTCTCTCTCTCTTTCTGTCTTTCTTTCCTTCTTTTTTTCCCGTTTTCTTCCTCTCATTGGGCATGTCTATGTCATGAGCGACATGACTTGCATGCCAAGCTCATAGTTCGCTCGCGGCCGTTTCGTTAGCTTGATATACACCAAATTTGGTATTGAGTGACATCACTGTATGACGAACATAAATGACAAGTGGTAATATGGAAATCATGACTTGTCATGTGCGACATGACTTGCATGCCACGCTCATGGCGTGGTCGCGGCCGTTTCGTTTGCTTGAGATACACCAAATTTGGTATCGAGTGACATCACTCTATGACGAACATAAATGACCAAGTGGTAATATGGAAATCATGACTTGTCATGTGCGACAGGACTTGCATGCCACGCTCATGGCGTGCTCGCGGCCGTTTCGTTAGCTTGAGATACACCAAATTTGGTATTGAGTGACATGACTGTATGACGAACATAACTGACAAGTGGTAATATGAAAATCATGACTTCATGAGCGACATGACTTGCATTCCAAGCTCATAGCGCGCTCGCGGCCGTTTCGTTAGCTTGATATACACCAAATTTGGTATTGAGTGACATCACTGTATGACGAACATAAATGACAAGTGGTAATATGGAAATCATGACTTGTCATGTGCGACATGACTTGATATACACCGAATTTGGTATTGAGTGACATGACTATATAACGAACATCAGTGGCAGGTGGTAACATGAAAATCCTGTCATGCATGTCATCTACAATACCATTTATATGCCACGCTCATGGTGCGCTTGCGTCCAGTTCGCTGCTTGACATACACCAAAATTGGTATATCGCGACGTGAATGTATGTTGAACACAAATTACCAGTCGTAACATGTAAAACATGACATGCAAATTATGTAAAGCATGATTTGCTCATTACTGGCTGCTTCGCATTACATCGATTCCCACAGTGCGTGGGATCTGCCGGCTTTTTAAATTCCCTAACTCATCCCGGCGCATACCCGATTGGCGTTTGTTTATTTTTCAAAATGGCTTCTAAAATAGACCTTAAATTTGTTCAAACCAATTTGGATCATTCGGAATCTGCGACACAGGGATTGGTATACGTTATGCAAAAAATTCAAATAGACATTGCCATAGCGTGTGATCCTCACACGCTCCGAGGACAGGTACCTGGCATTCCTGTTCCTGTTTAAATTCGCCGCACCCAAAGAACCTAAAACTATTATTTTCGGTACTCCTTCGTAATTTGATTGGTTCCCGGTTTTCATACACACGCACGTCATCGCGGTTCGTGCAACATCGCCATCTGCCGACTTTTAGGGGCGAAGCTCCTTAAGCCGTGGGTCGTGCGTCCTCGATGTATGTAGTAGGTAGCCACCTCTCGTTTTAGTTCTTGGAATGTCCGTTAGATGGCGGTACTTGTATATGATGAGTATATATAGGGGCGAAGCTCCTTATGGCATCACCTCGGCGGTCCTCGGTGATCCATGCATCCTGAGTAGCCAGTAGGCACTAGATTTCGACCTCCAAGGCAGTGCCTGTGTGAGATGTCTCCTGTGCGTGATTAAACAATCAAAAAATTCACAACGTACATGTAAAATTAAAGTGAGCTGCGAGTCGCCATGACTCTCATCGACCCTTTAGTATAAATGCGCCCGATCTTACGTCGTTGATGATGTACTGCGCAGAATTTGCGGAAGATTACCGGTTTACCGACGCACCACCGAAGCTTCGCCCACTCATCATCATTCACTCCGTGGATATGGTGCCGTCATCTCCAGTTCTCGTCTCGTTTCCGAGAGGGCGCTGTCCTATAGACATGCGTACAATATGGCGGTTGAGTGAAGGTACGCTAGATGGCGTTGGCGGTGCAGCTGCCCTTCGATTGCGCGGACCGCCGTACGAGTGCGCTTGCCGGATCGTGCTGCTTGGCGGACTATGGACGACGACCGGTCGTTGAAGTTTGAATAAAATTTCGCACACACTATCGCTTTGATTACTTCTGGGCGAAACCACTGAAGATTTCACGGTGTAACCATGATTGCTTCAGTCACCATAACTTTCATCGACCCTTTAGTATAAACGCGCCCGATCTCACGTCGGTGATGATGTACCGGGCAGAATTCACGGAAGATTCACGGTTTACCGATGAACCTCCGCAGCTTCACCCACTCATCATCATTCACTCCGTGGATATGCTGTGTTTTTTTTGTTGGTCGGTGCCTACGCTCCTCCGCATAACGACATTAATATCTATTTGGATCTGGTCTCAAATTGCATCGAGTTGGCGCGTACGGAAAATGTTGTTTTGGCAGGAGATTTCAATGCCAAGAGTTCTTTGTGGGGACTTCTCCCGCCTGACATGAGAGGCAGTGCCCTCGTGCAACTGCTTACTCAGCACTCACTGTCAGTAATGAACGACCCTTCCTCCTTGCCAACGTTCGAGACAGAGTATGCTCAGAGCTGGATAGATGTTGTCGCTGCCAGTTCCCACTTAATTTCCTCAGGATATAAGTGGGAAATCATCGATGGCTATGTGTTCAGTGACCATAGACTGCTCTTGTTTTCGTTCGCTGAGAGGACGACATCCAACGTCAAGAAACTTCCGTTTCAAAGGAAGGCAAACGTTATGGCCTCCCTAAAAACGAACACATGGTTCGAAAAAGTGATAAGAGCACATTTTCAGTCGGGCTCTGCTCTAGACTTGATACTGAGCAAATTTTACGATATATATGACTCTCTCTTTCGCGACAACTTGCGCACAGTGAGGTCGGGTCCCCACCGTGCAAACGCGTGGTGGACCTGAGAACTCGAGTCGGAACGTACGCAAGTTCGCAGACTCCGTCATGCCTACCAACGTGCACGGGAGCCAGAAATGAGCGAGAATTCGCGTCAACCTTTTTCGGCCGCCAGAATGACGTACCGAAACAATATCAGAAGGGCACAGGACACTTTCCTGAAACGCTTCTGTACACAATGTACGAAGCTGTCAACGTTTGGCGAGCCGCACAAAATTGCACCTTCAATAAACTCCGCCCGCCCGTCCAACTCCCTCCGATCAAATTGTCGGATGGGACATCAACGGAAAGTGTGTTGGAGTCGGCGTCTCTGCTATTGAGAACCCAAGTTTCCAAGGACGATTTTTCCACGGACGAGGACGTGCATAGAGATATGCGGAGTATAGCGTCGGCACGTGCTTTGTGTCCGACAGAAAAGACGGACCTTTTTCACTCGAGGAAATTCGATCTGCGCTCCCCTTTGTAAAACTAATTCGGCTCCCGGTCTCGATGGCCTCGCTCTTACCACCATTCGGTCTCTCTTTGATTATCACCCAAATTTCTTTCTGTTTATTTTCAATTCCGCGTTGAGATTAGGACACTGCCCTACACTTTGGAAATCTGGAAAAATTATTTTTATTCCGAAACCCGGTCGCAACCCACAGGATACTTCGTCTTACAGACCAGTAGTAATGAATTCGTTATTCGGCAAAATTTTAGAACGTTTATTAAATTCCCGGCTTTATTTTTTCTTACACCAAAATAATTTAATCCAAAACAACCAATTTGGTTTCACAAGTGGTAGGAGTGTGGTCATGGCCGTATACGGATTAAAGCAACAATTAAAACACTTTAAAACATTAAAGATACCAGCTGTACTGATTTCCCTCGATTTTAAGGGAGTCTTCGATTCTGTGTGGCACCCACTGGTGTTGACCTTTCTTCAACGCCACTGGTGTCCTCAGAACGTATTTTACCTCCTTAAATCGTTCCTGAGTGACAGAAGGGTTTTCTTTAAGTCGAACGTGTCACAGGTGTATGAGACCCCTACCCTTGGTAGTCCCCAAGGCTCTCCGATCAGCCCGACTTCTGTGGAACGTGGTAATAAGTGGGTTACTGCAGACACCGATGCCACAGAACGTGTCCTATACAGGCATACGCAGACGACACGGTGCTGCTAGTCTCCTCACCAACTAAGGCGCTTATGGAGCAAATAGCCGCAGACGCCCTACCAAGAGTTGGCGTATGGGCAAGGCAGGCTAAGGTGGTCGTGAGTGTACTTAAATCAGAGTACATAGTATTTCCAAACGGTCACCCAACACTATGGAATGCTGCGTTTAACATCGTAATGGGTGATGGACGGCTGCAGAGAAAGGATTCATTGCGTGTATTAGGCGTTATATTCGATTCCAGATTAGGCTTTAAAGAACACATAGACCACATTCGGCAAAAATTACAAAACTTAGTTCCAAGAATTTCGACTTATTTTCAAATTCAATATACCGGAACAGGCAGACCCGCTAGAACGATTTATAAACAAGTTGTGCTGCCGTCCATCACTTATGCAGCACCAGTCTGGTGGACTGATCCGCCACATTCTTTGTTGAAGGAAAAGCTAGTCTCGACACACCGCATCCCGTTAGTCGCTTTAACGGGGGCTTACAAGACTACCCGTACAGCTGCTCTACAGGTGTTGCTTAAGGCGCCACCTATAGAACTGGTATAGCGCATTATGGTAAAGAAAAAACGGCCGAGCAGATCGACATAAGAGGACAGAGCGCTAACTTCCAACAGGTAGTCGTAGTCCTGTTGGAAGTTAGCGCTCTGTCCTCTTATGTCGATCTGCTCGGCCGTTTTTTCTTTACCATAATGCGCTATACCAGTTCAAATACGACGAACCAACTCGCCCAATCTTCAACCCTTGTGGCCACCTATAGAATTGGAGATGGAGCACGTGTGTGCCGAGTTTTCACTCTTTGTGTTACGTCAACCTACATGCTATGGCCCCAATTATTACTTGCCGACATCTATTCAGTATGTGCGCGATATTTGGGAGGACCATCCGGCAGACCGTGCTTGCACGCATTCAGTTCACTGTTTAGCGCGAGCGGAAGTCGATCACGTGACCACCTCTAGAGCACTCCACGTGTAAACAGACGGCTTCTGTACCACCCGGTCTGCCGGCGCTGCATTTGTGGTTCTCGGTGCAAGGCAAAACTCTATCAGAGTGCGCCGATTGAAGGTCCTCAGTGCCAGTGGCGCTTACTGTGCAGAGGCCATAGCTTTTCAAGAGGCCCTTAATTATCTGTCCACCGTCCGCACAACGCTGCCGGTACTGTGTATACGGACTGTCTGTCATTACTGTCGGCTATTGCCAGCCCTAAATCTTCGGGACGCACGGGTGGCACAGATAATTAGGGACCTCAGCAAACTCAAAACTCACCTTGCTGTACACCTGTTTCATGTTCGCGGGCACAGCAACGTTTACGGGAACGATTTCGAAGACGCTGCCGCTGAGTCCGCAACTAAATTCGGCATCACTCGGTATTCCAAATTATCAATCAAATCAATTCGAACGAAATTTTATGACCAGATGTACCGCTTTTGGTATACTGATTGGCTTCGAAATCATTCCAACACAGCACTGTTTCATTGGGTTCCGAGCATTGAAAAAATACCGCGATATTTCCCACCGCATCGCTCAATCATCCGCACAATAACGGGACACGGAAGGTTCCCTTATTACCTCCACCGTTTTAATTTGGCCCCTACTTTTATGTGCCCTTGCGGCACAGTCTGCACTGATTTTTTGCATTATTTAAACGACTGTTCAGTCACTGCGCCGCTGGCAGCCACACTTGCCCGCTCTCGAAGTTCTTCTATAACGCTTAGAAGAACTTGCTAGAATTCTTGCCATCAAGAGGAATCGAGCGTTACTCATCAGAATCGAGCGCAGCGTAGACCAGCTGTTGCCGGATTATGCCCGCCCGCAGGCTGCACCGGACGGATCGTGAACACATACGAGATCGTATGCTGGCACGATTTAAGTGCCTTCTCTGGCACAACGCATGCATTTCTGGCTCTATAGCAGGGGCCCTTCTTCAGGGCTTGCTGCCCGGCTACCTCTACAGTGGCGCTTACTAACCCTGTTCCGCACGGTGCCTCGTTAATATTAGTCCAGCCGTTTGGTGGCGTGACGGCCACACAGTCCAGCCGCTAGGACGGGTTCTTGTACGGAGTTAACTTACATTTGGCCCTCCTAACCTGGTACAGAACCTTGGAACCGTGGCTGGTTCCCATTCCTGTGACGGGGAAGACGGCTGGTGCGTGCGCGCCCACTGTAGTCGGTTGCATGCATACACCTTGAAGCATGCCCTCCTCTACACTTGTGCATGCCTTTTGCATGCCGCAGGCACTCCAGTCTAATGAATGGCCTGCACTTGTTCCTCAAGGGAACTGATTTTAACAACAGGACTGCACTGTGGTAGGCCATGCCACGATGCCCTATTGCGTGTGGTCATGGTCCAATGGGCAAAAGTCTGCATGACTTCAACAGTGACAAGCAGGCACAGCTGCTATCTCTCACGGAATTAAGACGGTGCTTCCGTTTTCGTAGCAGGGCAAAGGTGGCTTTGCCGCCGCGTGACTGTTTCTTTCTTAATTTTAATTTTCATTTGCTTTTATCGCTGTGTTTCTTTCTTCACAGCGAGTTCACTCTACAATTGTCTGTCTTTCATTATTACTTCCACATCGTCATTCCCACCTCATACGTCCCACCATTTCATTGCTCACCTTCATCATCTCAGGTTTCAACTATGTGTTCGGATACAGGAACACATAAATATTAAGCGCGACGGGAAGACAGCCGGCTGGGTTTCAGGTTTCTGGCCGGCTTGTGCTCTCCTTTTCCATGGGGGCTGGAATATGTGTTACATGTTCCAGGCCCCCCTGTTACGTGTGCCTGACAGATTTTGTTAGTCTTTCAGATACCATCACAGCTCTATGGGCCGGTCCTCACCAGTTCCTGCTTCCTCATGGTCATCGTTCAAGGCGCACGGTTCCCTCTCGGGCACTCCGGGACAGTCATTTATCACTGCATCCACGTCATATTATAAATCGCTGTTCAATAAATGGCCTATGCGAGTGCTTTTTGTGCTCGCTGAGCCAAAAACTGGGCACATAGGCAGGCCCGGCACATGGCGGGTATGATCCGACGCCACTACTGCCATGGCTGCTAGGGGGGGCGGCGCACCAGATCTCGCCCTCCTGGGCGGACTCCCCGGCGGTTGAGGGCGTCTCTGAGACGCCGCGATCCCGATTTTCGGACGAAGGTGACAGCATTTTGGCGGGGATACCGGAAACGGACGTGCTGGGAACCCCGAGGGATTCGCAGAGGCTCATACCCCCCTACGGGCACGACCCAGAGCACCGAGGGTAGGCACATACCCCCTACGGACAGCAACCAGGACGAGGATGCCCAGTCGTCGGTGTCGGGGACTACCGCTGTGGAGACCGGCCTAAGGGTGGACCCTGGTTCTCGAGCACAGGCCCGGGCTCGAGATCTGGAGGGCGAGATTTCCAGGTTTTGTGCTGGACCCTAGCAAACGTATCACGGTCAGTTGCAGAAACTGCATTATGACCCGTGTATTCGAACTTGTTGGCCTGTGCTTCGACTTGCGTGCAGATGCTGCCTCGGAGCGTGGGGAGGCCATCGCTTTGCAGGGTCAACTCGTGGAGGCGCGTTGGGAGATCGCGGGTCTGAAGAGGCGAGTCCTGGTGGCGAAGAGACCGGCGGTTGGTGATGTTCTGGCTGGTGCGTCTGGTGTTCATCGACTGGGTGGGAGCAGCCTGGCGGATGCCGGTGGCCCGTCGGTGGCTGGCATTGGTGGCGGGTTGGACGCTGGTCCCGGGGCGGCTAGCGGCATGAGTTATGCCGCCGCCCTTGGCTCCGGTGCGCTGCCCGGCGCTCCGGGGGCGGCGCGGACCAGCCTCAGGTTGCCGGTGGACCTCGCATGGCTCCCCGTCACGACCACGTGGCCTTCCTTACGCCGGTTGGGAGGACGGACGCGCCGGCGAAGGACGTCGTCAGGATCCTGAAGTCCAACATTGACCCAGTGGCCAAGGGCTTCAGCGATGTGACGCTTCGTTACACGAGGTATCGCGTCACGGTCTTCTCAAACACACGCCAGTCACTCGTTAACATACAAAATGCCATAGAGGAGAACACCGTCACATGATCAGCCTAGCTGTACGCGTCCCCGACAAACGCAACCCGCAGGTTCGGTTTTCGGGGGTCGACCCCGAGATAGGCCAGGAGGAGTTCTTTAGAGTACTGAGTGAGAGGATCCCCGACCTGCAGCTAAACTTGGAGACCTGTAGGGTCCGGATGTCCTTCAGGGAGCGGGCGGGGACCACGGCGTACGTAGCGGAAGTGGACCCGGACGCCTTCAGACGTATAATGGCGTCTCCACGCCTGTCCATCGGGCGGACGGTAGTCCGCGCGTGGGAGGACTTCCACGTACCGACATGCACGTACTGCGCGTCCTACGGCCATGGTAGGAGTTCGTGTCCGGTTTCAAATGATGCTGCGAGGGCGACGTGCATGAGATGTGCCACGGAGGGGCACATCGGTCGGGATTGTACAGTCAGGGAGGGTGACGCAGCCGTTAAATATGCCGCGTGTCATTGGGCGGGATTGCAGGCAGCCGGCCACCCAGCGGGTCATCCGCAGTGCCCTCCGCTGATGGACAAGGTGGCGAGGCTGAGGGCGAGGACCAACTATGGCGGCTCATAATGGCGAAGCCGCGGGGACGGGGGGGGGGGGGGGGGGGGAATGCAGGGGGGAAAGTTACAACTCGCGTTCCTACAGGTGAACCTCGACCGCGCTCGTTTGGCGACAGGCACCCTCTGTGATCGCATGGTCGGGCAGTCGATATGTTTGGCCGCCGCATCGGACCCGTACAGGCCGTCCAAAAAGATCCCGCGACTTCCCACGGGCTTCGCGTTGATATCGGTGGATGAGGACCCGGGGGCGGTGGTCCTGTTTCGTCAACCGCGGTTCGACGTGTGCCCCATCTTGGTTACAAGGCTCGTGGTCGGGGTGTACTGTCAGGCGAGGAGCTTTGATTTTGTCTTCGTATCGGCGTACGCTCCACCGCACCGGTGGACGGAGCCGATTCTTCTGGCCATTGAAGAGATGCTGTCGAAGGCTCGATCTCCAAAAGTCATCGTAGCTGGCAATTTTAACGCCAAACACCTGGTCTGAAGGCCGAACGCGGGGTGATGACCGGGGTGCGCGGCTAGTGGAGTTTGCGGCGGCCAACGGTTTGATCGTGTTGAACGACCCATACTCCAGGCCCACGTATGAGACCAGTTATGCGGCCAGCTGGATCGATATTACGTTGGCCACGCCGTTTGCTGTAACCGGGGGATACAAGTGGGAAGTCCGGGAAGATGTTACGCATTCCGAGCACCGTAACATCAACGTGCGGATTGGAGATCAGGAGACCCAGGCCAGGAAGCGGCTGACGCGCTTCGCACAGGCTGAGCTCATCCGGGCGCTTGGCAGAGAGGCATGGTTTGACCGGGTAGTGGGCGCCGAGCTTAGGTCTTCGGCAGCCTTGGACCGCGTGTTGGAGGCTTTTTACAGGGTGTACGGCGGCCACCTTAAAAGACAGCTGCGACCGGTCAAGTCGAAGGCTGGCGGGAAGTCCTGGTGGACGCCGCAGTTGGCTGAGGAGAGGGCGCGGGTAAACGCGAAGAGAAGGCGTTTCCCGCGATGTAGAGACCAGGAGGTCCGGGCGCTGTATCGGTACGACTACCACGCGGCGCTGGCGAGATTCCGCTCGAACATAAGAGACGCGAAAGACCAGTTCGAGGCAGAGTGCAAACTCGGCATGTTCGCGGCACGGTGTAAGGTTCGCGGAGGAGCGTATTCTCAGCTGCCTCCCGGGAGGCGTTCGGTCGAACGCGTGCTCCGAGGTACTTACCGCCACTGCAGGGCCCGGACGGGTCGGTGGCGAGCACCCACTTGGAATCAGCTGCCTTGCTCCTGCGAACACAGGTAGCAGTGGACGACCCGACTACCGATCTTCCGGAGCGCGCGACGGTTCGCGAGTTCGCGGCCTCACCGTACCAGTCACTATCAGCAGACGTGCCTTTCACTTTAGGGGAGGTGAAGGACGTCATCTCAAAGATGTCGCCCAGATCCGCGCGCGGTCCCGACGACATCACGCCCACCACGGTTAAGGGTCTCTTTCTGGTACGGACGACGTTCCTGATGTTCATGAAGAACACGGCGCTCCGTCTCGGGTATTTTCCTAGGTGCTGGAGGCGTGGCCGCATTACTTTTATTCCTAAGCCCAACCGACCCCCGCAGAAGACCACGTCTTACAGGCCGATTTGCGTGAACTCCGTGTTCGGCAAGGTGCTGGTGAGGTTACTGAACGGGCGACTATACCACTTCTTGTGGAAGAATGGCCACGTGCATCCCAATCAGTTTGGCTTCACGCACGCAAGGAGTGCCGTCCTCGCGTTGCATGCCCTTAAAACGCGGCTCGTTCAGCTCAGGGCCGCAAAAGCCCCCCGCTATCCTTATGTCATTTGACTTCCAGGGAGCGTTGGACACTGTGTGGCATCCGCAGGTCCTTCGCTACCTCAGAGAGCGACGGGTCCCGGCCAACCTGTACGACATGTTGCGCGCGTTTCTTAGTGAGCGGTCGGTTGTGTTTCGGGCACAGGCTGGGCAGGTGGAGGCGCATACCTCTCTCCGCAGGGTTCGCCTCTGTCGCCCATGATTTGGAATATCATTCTTCATGACCTACTCTGCCTGCCCATGCTGGTGTCACGACGCAGGCATACGCGGATGACACCCTTATCATTATCCCAGCGGAATCGAAAAAGAGGCTAGAAGAACTCGGCTGCGAGGTTCTCAAGAGGGTGCTGGCCTGGGCACGCTCGGGAAAGGTCATGGTCAGCAAAGAGAAAACGTAATGTGTCCTCTTTTAGCACGGTCAAGGGGGGATCGGCAAAAAGAGCCACCTTACCATTCGGGCTGACAGAGGCGGTAGGGGACTGACGTTTAACTCTTTCGTTACCGTGTCCATAGGACATGGGTCACCGGTGACCCATACGCGCCACAAGCTATTTTTAAAATATGAGCTCTCCTATGGACTTGCAGCACCATCTGTCGTATTCTCTAGGCACCAATCTTTCATTTTTTTGCGTAGTTTGTATTTTTCCCGTGCGGCGGCGATTTAAGCGGCGGTTCCAATTGTGCGGTTCGCTCCGGCTGTTTACGAAAATGGCAGACGCTTTTGTTGCCGGTCCCTCGCGCGAACGACGCCTTTCTGGCGATTCTGTTGCATCTGGAAGCGATCATTTGGCTGCTTCTAGCAGCAGTGATTCAGATGATGATCCCTTCTTTTTTTTTAATTACACAATTCCACATATTCTTTGTGTGGTGAAGTCATACATAATGATGTTCTGGCGCCGTCTGCGACACTGTACTTTCCCAGTTAAGATTTTTTTCTTGAGCAACCATAGAGCGCAATATGTCCATATATACATGGTTCTATAGCCCATTTCTTTCCCTTTTTACTAATATTTACTGTGCTTCTGTGTGTGAGAAATTTGTGCAATAAAAAGAAAAAACTGTGCAACCTGGCTGAACAAGACACTTTCTACTGGGCAACAAGTAAACAAGTGTAACTCGTGCAGTTGTTGAGCTAGGTCAGTGAAGATTTTCTGTTAGGTAGATGTCTCATATCTAAACAATTTGTATATTTCAGAATATTTTCTAGATTTACTTGTTTTATGTAGTAAACATACAATTGCAAATGTTCTTTCAAATTTGCAAGAAATGTTACATTTAACGATTTTTTCTGCATATTAGTTTCCAAGTTCAGTTTTTTTAAACTTACACACGTCAAAAGTACATTTACTTAGCTTTCTCTTGATGTATTGCATTACAGTATAACCATTTTATTACTTATTACAAAAAATACCAACAAAAACCTACGAAAAGTTGCCCATTTTCCTACGGTAACGAAAGAGTTAAGGAGTCCATCCGCATCCTGGGTGTGACGTTAGACCGGAAGCTCTCCTTCTTTATGCATGCTGACGCACTGAGGGAGAAGGTTGAGTCGATGATGGCGTGCGTCAACACCCTGGCTTGTTTGCAGGGGGGACGCCTGCGCCCGGAGCAAAAGGTCAAGATATATCGCAGCGTCATCCTCCTGGCGATAACGTACGCTTCGCCGATATGGTTGGACGAGAACTGCCCCGACTGTAGGTTGAAGGCCCGGGTGATCTCCCTGCAGCGGTCGGTGTTGCTCCACCTGTCGGAGGCTTTTCGGACGACGAGAACGACGGCGCTGCAGGTCTTAATGCGCGCCCCTCCCATTGTACTCGAATTGGACCGACTGAACGCCGAGTTTCGCCTGTTCACGTTGCGTAGGGCGACACGCTACGGGGACGTCCTTATACGCCCAGAAGATGTTCTGTACCCCGTAGATTGGCTCGGGGATCATTCTGCAGATTGGGCGTCAATACCACACCACAGGTTGAATGCGCGGGAGGCCATCCTGACAGCTAGCAGCCGAGGCCTACACACACGGATGGATCGTATTCAGAGGGAATGGCGGGGGGCAGCGTACGTTGTCCTCGGTCCGGCGGACCGTGTGGCCGCGGTGGGTCGGTTCTCCCTCTCCAGGGCCACGAGCGCATTCTGCGCAGAAACGGCCCTGGCAGAGGCGATAAGTTGGCTGCGTAACCACCCGACCGTCCACGATGTCACAGTTTACACGGACTGCCTCTCCCTGGTGCAGGCGCTTTCGTCGCGAAAGAACACTGATCCGCGGATAGCTGACATGAAGCGCGCGCTGCGCCACATCGGCTGCCACTCATCCATAAGGCTTTACCATGTCCCGGGGCATACAGGCGTGTTCGGCAACGAGATAGCCGATTACATCGCCTCCCGCGCCGCAAGGCAAGGCGACCCCAGAACCTTGCAGTGGTCATTGCGGAATGTCCGCGCTGTCCTCAGGACAGAACTTTACAGGCGCTGGGCACTCCAGTGGTCTCGGGAGGACGAGGACACCGCGCTATACAAGTGGGTGCCGGACCCGCGGGAGTTGCTCCATTACTTTCCGCCTAACAAAGCGCTAGTGACGCTCCTGACGGGGCATGGACGCTTCCACTCGTATTTCCATCGCTTTAATCTGCTCCGCGATCCTCGTTGCTTTTGTGGAGCCCCTTGCGACTCGGTGGAGCATTACCTGATCGATTGTCAGGCCACTCGACATCTCGCGGAACAGCTACGACCAAAGGCGAGCAGGGACAACGCGTGGTACCCCCTGATCCTGCGACACCCGCGCAATCGTGCCATTTTGATCAAGATGGTGAGGTACATTAGCGAGGCTATCCCGGAAATTTCGCGATAGCGGCGTACCCGGTCCTCTTCCGGTTCTCGTTTCGGCATGTCTCGCAAAGAGTATGCGCACAGAAGTCTACTCACTGGACATCCCTTGCACATAACACGATACGTTAGGACGTGCGTGCCGTGGTATGCACGGGCCACGCCCTCCTGTTGACCCAGACGGGGGAGGTCTCGTACCTCGAGGGCGTGGACCCTGCATTACCTGTCGGTGTGCACACACCACGCTAGTGCAACAAGGCATTACACAACAGGACACGTGACGCCCCTCGGTGACGAAGCACGTTGCATCGTTCGACCGTGCGAGACACCAGTGGCGTAGCCAAGGGGGGGGGGAGGGTTGGGGGGGGTTCGAACCCTCCCCGAAATTTTTCAGTTTTGCTTGCGTATATATGCACGCACAGATACAAACGCACGCACGAACATGCATAAAGTATGGTTGAAACCCCCCCCCCCCCCCGAAAAAAATTTCTGGCTACGCTACTGCGAGACACCCTGCATCTGGACAACCCACTGGACCAAGGTGCCTGCGTGAGGATTCCTTTCTTGGAGGAACTGCTCCCGGTTACGTCCATCAGCACCCTGTGCAAGAACTTGGACAACTCACTGGACCAAGGTGCCTGCGTGAGGATTCCTTTCTTGGAGGAACTGCTCCCGGTTACGTCCATCAGCACCCTGTGCAAGAACTATCTTCTTGCACTGTCTAGTTCAAGGACAAGCTGTGCAACGTCGTCTTTTTTCTTTGTTTGACTATCTCTTTCGTTTCCTTCTTTCTTGTCTCTCTCCACTATCCTTTCTTTTCCGTAATCATTTCATATCAAACTGGGCGTGGCCCAGCCTGTCTCAGCCTCATTACTTTACCATTAAAAACTCCGTGGGGTTCTGTGCTCGCTGAGCCCTTGGGACAGCCACGCGTTACCTCTAGCCCACAATTTTATTTTAGGGGCGAAGCTCCTTAGCCTGTCGGTCGTGCGTCCCTTGTATGTAGTAGCCACCTGCTGATGACGATGACGATCGCGATGCCATACAACACATGGGGATGACGCTGCCATAAGGGCAGCGTCATCATAGTGGGGACATGGAATGTACCCACTATGTAGTAGCCACTTGCTGATGACGATGACGATCGCGATGGCCATACAACACATGGCATCGCGATATGGTCTCACATGCATATCGTTTGACCACATGCCACCAACCACCATCACGTCTTTGATGATGTACCTCCGTAGCTTCGCCCACTCATTATCATTCACTCCGCGGATATGCTGTGATTTTTTCTAATTGGCTTTACTTGAAATTTGCACTTTGGGTATTAATTCAAAACCCCTTTTCATTTATTTTGATTGGCTTAATACCTTCTGGTATGCGTAAGCAGGAACAGGTTTTCCCACAACTTTATTTTTTGTTTTTCTTTTTAGGATTGTGGAAATGAAGTTTACCGGGGCGGGACATGTTCCGCCCCGGCCTCGGCGCACGGTTTTTAAAAGCACGAGCGCTCGTGCTTTTGGTCGGCTGCGCGCTGCCTGGGCTCCAGCTGTTTTCTGCCAAAGGTTATTTATTTTGGATTCCTACGTCCAAATTTTAGCTGGGGATTGTTTTTAATGGTTCAGCGACCGATTCGGACGCGGTGGAACGGGCAAAAAAGGGCTATTATCAGCAATTTTGATCGTGGCTCGGGCGGGCCGAGCGGGTATGCGCCACTGTTAAGGGCGATCGTGGCTCGGGCGGGCCGAGCGGGTATGCGCCACTGTTAAGGGCGCGACCAACTAGCCTCCTAAGAAGGCATTGCATGAGGTTTCGCGCTCGGGAACCCCTTCTCCCATGCCGGCGCTGACGCCGACCGATCCCGATGGGTCTGACCTCTCTGGAGGGGGGACGATATTCTCGGAAGGCTGCAGGCGCTTACAGAAGGAGTGGCGCCGTCGGTGTTCGCGGTTCCGTGGCAGATGTCCAATGAAGAAGACGACGATGCGGTGATCTCGGTATCGGGGACACAAAGGAACCAACCAACCAACCAACCGACTGCCGCGGTGGGCCACGGGGCTTCCTGCGGACGTCGGCAGTCGTGTCCAAAGGCGCGTTGCGAGAGATCGAGGACGAAGTCTCGCGGTTCCTGTCTGACTCGTCGAACAAGGTGCCGGTGCCTGCTCGTAACTTTATTATGAGCAGGCTGTTCGAGCTGGTGGCCTTCTGCGGGCGGAGGCGGCGTCGGAGAAAGGTGCTGCCATGGCCCTGCAGGGCCAGCTGGTGGAAACGCGCCGGGAGATGGCCGCGCTGCAGACGAACAGCCTGGAGGCGGCCCCTGTAATCTGCGCTGTGCCCGGTCGCCCGGGATTTGCTGCCGTGGATCTGGCGGGCTGTCCCGGGGAGCCGGGTGTGGTATATCTGGCGTCATCTATGAGGCGTACGCGCGCTGACTGTGTGCTTAGTTGTGTGTGTCTTTCAACAGATGTCTTTGTTTACCGGCACACGTGATTGATCACAACCAATCACGTGTGTACGCGTGTTTCCATTGTGTGGTGTGCAATAAACGGCCGCTAGCCGGCTCAGTCGTTGTTGGGCTTCCGCGGGTTCCCCGACTCACGTTACTCACTCGTGTCGCGGGCCGGTGCCGCCGCACGCCGCGTGCCGTGTCCAGTCGTCGGGCCCTTGCCGTCGTTTGAACGCCGCCCGCCGACACAACAACATGGGGACGAGGATGGGATTGTTCTCGGTTCTGGCCGCGAGAATGAAGAACCCTTGAGTTTACGTGCTTCCCGCATTTTTCTCTCCCGACTGACGCGTCTGGCGTCCGCGAGGCCTAGCGCTCTTTATGTGCAGACTTTGGCAACCTTTTGCCTAGGCCTTCGCCCTTGCTCCGTTCTGCGACTTCCTGTGCCTATCCTGTCAGCATGGCTCTTATCGAACGCCTTCCTGTCTTCCTTGAGTTGCCGGGCCACCCCCGATTCTATGGCCTTATTGGAAGAAAATGTTTCAGGCCCACCTGCTGGGACGGGAAGGACAACGGAGATATTTTGCGGCAGCAGAACAAGAAGAAGTCCAAAACACTCCGAACAACGCGGCGTCGATTACGCCGAGTAACCAGGCGTCCGCGAGAGCGGCTGCGACCGATTCTTCGACTACGGCCGTTTTGAAGTTCAAAACTCTCGTCGAGCAACTCGACCGGCTTTTCGCCGCGTCCATCAACCCACTAGTGGAACGTCACGAATTTACAAGTCGGCATCAACTGCCTGGAGAAAACTTTTTGGAGTACGTGACGGTTCTGAAGGAAAAGGCCGTGAGATGCAAGTTTGGGTTAACGTACGCGGAACGCGTCCGCGATCAAATTATTCACAGTACGTCTAAGCCGCGGGTTAGAGAGAAACTGCTCGCTCAAGGCGAAGAGTTGTCATTAGAGAAGCCAGAAGAAATCGGTCGGACATGAGAAGCGTTGTCCTTGGCTAACCAGGCGTTTGCACCGGGTCAACCTGAAAACGTTCAAGCTGTTGGGCAAGGCGCCCAATATGGCAGCGCGAAGATCACTAATGGCCGAAGCAAACGGGGAAGCCGTGACGTCACAGCAACGTTTCCGGGAGGCCATGACGTCACAGAAGCTCCGGAAATAAAAAATTGGGAGACCCTTAAACTTCGCCTTTAGGAGTTGAACGCGATAGCGATATCCTGTCCCGAATGCCTACTTCAACCACTTAGTGCGTACTTGCTATGCACCCACTACGTGGTGTTAAGGGAATACGCGCAGTAAGGTGTGTGCCGTTTGTAATGGTTGGCCGGCTTTAAAACTACGAAATCGTTATGATAGTCACATATTCTGACGCCCGATGGCAATGTCCGCTTGTACCACGCAATATTCCTGGAATATTACATGTTATATTGCGACGCCTATATAAGGGACGCTTGCGTTCGTGAAGCATGAAAGTTATTTTCACTGTACTTCCAAGCAGAGGCATGGCTGTGTGGTAGGACATCTGCTTGCCACGCAGACGGCCCGGGTTCGATCCTCACTCGGACCCGGAAATTTTTATTATTTATTTTATTTTCATCTTTCTCGATTTTTCGGTCACGGACAAGATGATTTTTCGTTCACAACCAACGACGCCGACACCGACGCCGGAATTTCTGCGAAACGAGCTCTTTAACGCTATCGCGTTAAAAATGGCCACTTTCCGCCACAGTCATTGTCGGGGCTCCGTACTGCAGCTACAAATGAGAAGTTTCAAGGCCTCTTACAGCCTCAAGCGTGTGACCGATGCGGAAGCAGACATCATCACTCGCATTTCCGAAATTGTCCAGCCAGGAGTCGGCGTTGCAAAAAGTGTAACGCTTGCGGACATTTCGCAAAGGTGTGCCGCAAGACCGCCCCTGTCCAGTGCGTGTCTTCAGGGGGGAGCCGTCGACGTCGTACCGGAACATCAGACCTCTACACAAGTGGACTTAGCGTCAAGCTCGTCAGTGTCATCTTCGGATCATCCTTCGGCGTACGTGCTCACAGTTGGCGCCGCGTCCAGAAAGGACTTAGTCGTCCACGCTGTGGTCGATGGTGTCACCCTGCAACTACTAGTGGATACCGGAGCGTCAGTATCTTTGATAATTGTCGAAGACTTCCAGCGTCACTTCAGCAAACAGCACGTCCTGTCCAAAGCTGTCGTGGACCTGCGGAACTTCTCGCAACAGCGCATCGGTATTATCGGCTCTTTCCAAGTTCCAGTGACAGTATTGCAGCGGTCCTGCTCCGTTGGTTTCTACGTCACCGACAAAGGCACATCGCTCTTGGGGCTTGATGCCATCCAGCGACTAGGTATCCCGATCGACGGCGCGTCTTTGACGTGTCGATTGGCATTGTGTGCAGTGCATTGTCCCTCAAACGTGCCTCCGGGCTTCGAGCATCTCTTCAGCGACGAGTTGGGTCTCGTCCAAGGCTTCATCCATCGCATTCAACGGCGGCCAGGTGTGACTCCAGTTGCATCCAAGTTACGACGACTGCCTCTAGCTCTTCGTGACCAGGTGTCTAACGAGCTGCGACGACTCGAGGACTGTGATGTCATCGAACGTGTTGACGCCTCGGAGTGGGTCTCGCCGCTCGTCGTCGTCCGCAAGAAGAATGGAAGCATCCGGTTGTGTGTGGATCTCCGAGAACCCAATAAGGCAATTGTCATTGATGGGTATCCTTTACCGCAAGTTGAAGTGTTGTTACAAATGTTTCATGCAGCTGCTTATTTTTCCAAGCTAGACTTAGCGTCTGCTTATCATCAGCTGTTGTTGGAAGAGAGCAGTAGGGACTTAACGACATTCATAACACATGATGGTTTGTTCAGGTTTAAGCATGTGCGCTTTCGTCTGGCGTCCGCGCCTGCAGTATTTCAAAAAATAATGTCCCAGGTTCTAAAGAATTGCAAAAATATAGTTTGCTATCTTGATGATATTCTTGTGTGGGGGGAAGACTCAGTCTGAGCATGACGCGAGCCTGATTGAAGTCTTGACTTGTATAGCAAACAGTGGCATGAAGTTAAACAATACATGTCTTTTTTCCGTCAAAGAGCTTAGTTTCTTGGGACATAGGATTTCAGCCGAGGGCATTTCACCTTTAGGAAGTAAAGTAAAGGCTATCGTGAATGCTCCAGCTCCAACAGACATTAAGTCATTGCAGTCATTTTTAGGTCTGGCAGGATATTATGCCAAGTTTATAGATCCCTATGCAGATCTAGTCGAACCACTTCGTCTCGCGCTCAGGCAGGGCCAAAAGTTTTGTTGGTCTGAGGATGCTCAACGCAGCTTCAATCAGTTGAAGACGCGTCTTACTTGTTCGCCTGTTATTAAGGTGCTGAATCCTGATCTACCTGTGGTAGTTACAACCGATGCATCCGACGTTGGCATTGGAGCGGTGTTACAGCAGCGGTATGGTCCTAAGCTTGAAACCGTAGCCTTCGCGTCGAGAACACTGTCAGAAACTGAAAGGAAGTACTCTGTGGGTGAACGCGAAGCGCTTGCGTGCCTGTTCGCATGTGAAAAGTGGCATATCTACCTCTGGGGTAGGCGTTTCACCCTTAGAACTGACCATCAGGCTGTAGTTGCTTCTGTTAGCCGCAGGCGATGCAGGTCGTCGACCTTTAAGGGTTTCAAGGTGATCAGCTAGACTCTTATACTACAATTTTAATGTAGAGTATTGTAAGGGCCAGGAAAACCTGGTAGCCGATGCCTTGTCTAGACTACCGCTTCAGAACGGTCCAGAACTTAGTGAGGATGAAGATATAGTATCATTAGTGACATCAGTAGTCGATAAATAAACTGTCCAGCTTGCAACGAGTGCAGATTTGACGTTGCAGAAAGTCTGTGAGTATGTATCCAAGGATTGGCCATCCAAGAAGCCTAATAATGAGGTAATGGCTTATTTTCATGTTAGAAATGATCTCTCGTTTGTAGACGGGTTACTTATGCGTGGTGACCGTGTAGTCATTCCGAATTTCCTTATACCTACTTTCCTTCAGTGAGCACATGAGAATCATCAAGGGATGGTACGCACTAAGCACCTTCTCCGTGAGAGATATTGGGGGGCCTCAAATGGATCGTTCTGTAGAAGAACATATAAGCATTGTCATGTCTGTCTGCCAAGCCTCGTGTGGCGCCGTTGCAGCCGGTTGAATGGCCTGAAGGGCCGTGGAAAAAATTGGGTATTGATATTGTCGGCCCATTAAATGTCTTTTCCGAGGTATCTCGTTACATTAGTCGCCTACTTTTCGAAGTGGCCTGAGGTTCATGGCACGAATTCAATATCAACAGAGGAATGTCATTAAGCTGTTGGACTGGTCTTTTAGCCGGGAAGGGCTACCAGAGGTTTTAGTTAACGACAATGGTCCACAGTTTGTGTTGCAACAGTTTCAGAATTATCTAAAGGAAAAGGGCATCCACCACCTGTTCTCGTCAAATTATTATCCCCAGTCTAACGGTCAAATAGAACGCCTAAATAGGGTTCTTAAGGAACATTTGCAGGTAGCCAGACTGGAAGGGAAAGATGCTTCAAAAAGCACTACACAACTTTTGAGTTCATACAGAGTCACACCACACGCTGTGACAGTTGTTTCGCCAGCTTTTTGCTGCATGGACGTCAACCTCGTTCTAAAATAGACATTAGCAACTTTAGGATCCCTCCTCAAGTATCGAAGTTACAAGGTGGTTTGTCTCATGTCCGTGAGAGAGTCTCGGCAAAGCAGCGAAAGAGTAAAGAATATTTTGATAACAGGAAAGGTGCGCAGCAAAATCGCATAAAGATAGGAGATTTGGTCAAAATAAGGTTCCATAGGAAAGGATTTTAGATGCGAAGCATCTTATGCTCGGGGCTATGTCCGTCCGACTTCCCCCGTCCCGCGTCCGGCCACTTTCATGAAGTAGGGAAGCATCCATTATGCGAACCAGAACACTATGAAGGCCGTCAACCCTATCACAGTCATCAGAGTCATGGCCGAGAGCACAGAGAGGCTGCTTAGCAATGGCTAGGTAGGTGGTGTCTGTCGCCCAGGTTGACCCCATTCCTTAATATTGCTTGCATGTGTTTGGAGGGGGCTTAGTCCGCCCCTCCTTCCCACGCCACCACAGCGCATGCGCATCCTCTCCCTCTCTCTCCTACGCTCACCCCCCTTTCTCTCCTCTAGGAATCCTCTACTCAACGGAGCGGCCCCCCGCGTCCCCTCCCCCCATGCTCTCGTACGCTCACCCCCCTTCCTCTACTCTCGAAATCATCTACTCTACGGAGCGGCGCCCACGTCCCACAACCCCTCTCTCTCCTCTCCTACGGTCCCCCCCCCCCCGTCCTTTTCTCTAGGAATCCTCTACGGAGCGGCGCGCACGACAGGTGGTGCGACAGCTGCATACTCCGCTGGGGGGCGCCATGGTAGTTCCGCGGTATGAAATTGACGGAGCGTGCGCGCCTCATTCTCTCTCCTCTGGAGCGCCGCGATGAGCGCCCGGACCGCTGCCGTGAAACGAGAGCGGCGACGTTGCTCCTGCTCAAGCTTATTATCTCCCCGCTGCTTCGCATCCACACATGGTTCCCTTTAGCGGGAGATGGGGAAGTTTTTTTAAGTATAGTAAGCCTCTTATAGCGCAGGCCCAGGTTGCGCCTTTCACTTTTGTGCTGAGTGATGGAAAAACGTGGAACGCATCCAAGCTGACAGTAATCCCTAGGGATTCTATTGAGAATGCGGCTCTTTCTACGACACCTGAAGAACTAATTTACTCTTACTCTAACTTAGACATTCGTGGCGGTCAGTCCCCTAGTTCACCTGCGCTGGTTGGCTCCGCCCCCAATCTTCAGACAGACTCTCGTTCGTCAGAGCTCTCTTTCAGTGAAAGGTCTGGATCAGTTGTTCCTCAGGGAACGTTGGGATGTCAAGAGGACCCTGTTGGGCAACCCTCGCTAAATGATCAAATAAATCTCAACCCCGGGGAGGGGGAAAATGAAGGGGCAACTGCGTTTTCAAGGTTGTCCATGACGGGTCGCACGATAGATAGGGACTTTGATGGGGCGACTGGGTTTTCAAAATCGACCGAAAATGGTCGCAATTCAACAAGTTCATCCGCGACTTCTTCGCGTCCGCGCCGCAAGACAAAGCGGCCAGAGTGGCTCAAAGACATTGCTACTTAAGGGCGGACGTACAAATTCCTATAATGCCGTGGCCAGTGGGCCCAGCCGCGACATGATAGAAATTGAGTATTTTGTATGTTTATCGTTCACATGATTGCTGAATGATCCTTGTGTCTTTTGGTGCGACTTATGGGTGCGTGCGGAAAGATCATTCATCCCGCCGTTTGGTGCGTGATTAATTTGAATGTGTGGACACTCACTGGGACTGCGATGACTGTCTTCATCGACGGGGGGGACGATGTGATATATGTGGCGCCATCTATGAGGTGTACGCGTACTGACTGTGTGCCTAATTGTGTGTCTTTCAACAGATGTCGTTGGAAGAGAGCAGTGTCTCCAATGTGTGGTGTGCAATAAACGGCCGCTAGCCGGCGGCTGAGTCGTTGTTGGGCTTCCGCGGGTTCCGGACTAACGTAGGGTAGGTACTCACTAGCGGCAAAAACGCGCGCGCCACGTGGCGCGCGGCAAGCACGCTCGCGGCGTGCGCGTGCGTTCGTGTGTTCCCATTCACGTTTTACGCTACGAAGCAGTAATGCTTGGAGTCTCGAGTTGTATACGACTTCGAGAAGTTGCTGCCGCGCCGCGTAAAACGCGAATGGGAACGACAACACACGCGCCTGCCGCCAGCGCGCTTGCCGCACGCGGCGTGTCGCGCGCGTTTTTGCCGCTAGTGAGTACGTACCCTTACTCATTCGTGTGGCGGGCCGTGCCGGCGCACGCCGCGTCCAGTCGTCGGGCCCTTGCCGTCGTTCGGACGCCGCCCGCCGACACAACAGTGCCTCCACGAGCTGACCCTGCAAAGCGGTGGCCGCCCCGCGCTCCAGGCCGCATCAGCTCGCAAGTCGGAGCACAGGCCAACAAGCTCGAACACACGAGTGATAATGTAATTTCGACAACTGACCGTGATTCGGTTGCTAGGGTCAGCACAGAACCTGGAGATTTCGTCCTCAAGTTCTCGAGCCCGGGCCTGCGCTCGGGAACCGGGGTCCATCCTTAGGCCGGTCTCCACAGCGGTAGTCTCTGACACCGACGACAGGGCATCGTCGTCCTGGTTACCGTCCGTAGCTGGTATGTGCCAACCCTCGGTGTTCTGGGTCGTGCCCGTAGGGGGGTATGAGCCTCTGCGAGTCACTCGGGGTTCCCAGCACGTCCGTTTCCGGTATCCCTGCCAAAATGCTGTCACTCTCGTCCGAAAATCGGGATCGCGGCGTGTCGGAGACGCCCTCAACCGCCGGGGAGTCCGCCGCGGAGGGCGAGATCTGGTGCACCGCTCCCCTAGCAGCCATGCAGGGCTGGGCAAAGATACTTTGAAATTGTATCGCGATACGATACAAGATACTCAGGCAACAAGTATTGGAGATGCAGGTACAAGATACTACCTGAACAATTGTATCCGATACGATACATACCAGTTGTATCGTAAGATACTTCGATACATTCGCAAATTTGTTGTTAAAGGCCGCGATAATAAGCGGCAACCGCCTTACACAAAAAGGTTTGGTTGAAAATTTTTTTTTAGTGCGACCAATTTCTTTTCATTTTAATGAAATATCTGTTATTATCTCAAACGTTTTGTCTTTTTTGGTGAAAGTACATTAGTTCCGAAGATCTTATTAGGGTTTCTTTCAGCTTAGCGTTCCCGGCACACCTAGGTCAAAATTTAGACTCGCTCGCCAACCTTAACGACATCGCCCACTCCCAAGCGCGCGTACTAACTCTCCGCGCGGAAGGAGAAGCATTGTCACAGAGCAGGGTTCAAGAGGTCCGAGACACTTCATTCACATTTAATGAATTCACAAAGCACTTCTATATGCAAAGAAGGTTATTTCCTCCACCACACAAAAAGCTCACGAGACCACAGGCGATGGCCCTTAGGATGCTACAAACTAATTCTTATCCGAATGTCGCTTTCATGCACTGTCTATTCCCAAGTGAGTTCAGCTCGCAATGCCTTGGCTGCGGGGAAACGTGCGATTTAGAGCACATGCTTTGGCGGCGCCCCTCGTTACGTGGGGATAAGGACCGCACAGAGCAGAACTGGAGCTCGGCCCTCAAGAGCTCGGAATATCAGCACGAACTTTCGGCTGTCCAGAGAGCCTGCGATGCCGGCAGATAGGCTAGGTTTAACTGTCCCCACGTGGGAGCGACCCGCGGTGTCACCCTAAGGGGTGGCACTTCTGCGGATCTTTAAATTAAGTTCTTCGTGGCGTACCGTACCGTAGCGTCGAAGCTTGGGCGTGTTGGTTAAACATTGAAGGGAACACAGCGCAAAAGAAGACGGGGAGAAGGAAGGGTGACGCACACACAGCGCTGACTTACACTTTCTCGTGCATATCAGTGGCAAATGTATAGCCTAATGTTCATCTTTCCCTTCCATTGAATAAAATGTTGTAAGTCAGCGCTGTGTGTGCGTCGCCCTTCCTTGTCCTCGTTTTCTTTTGCGCTCTTTTCCCTTCAATTCTTTTAGCTGCTTAACAGGACAGCTCTTTAGACACTTTGCTTACAGCGGTTCTTGGTTGTCATTTCTGTAATTGGTGGGAGTCGCTGCTCAGCTTGACGACCAGCTAGCGGGTTGCCATCTAACCACATTAGCTTCAATAAGAAGCCTTCGCACGATGGCGCAAATACCGGCGTTCAGTTTTACCTTGCTCATAAAAGACCGTTTATGTAATACCAAATCGCCGGTGTACAGTAGTGACAACGCTGGTAGCGACATTTTTTGTGACGCATTACGTATACGTAGAACACATAAAACTGCAATTACTTTTGATATTTTTCTTATCTATTGACGTAAAGTGTTCTTTATCTATATACTCACTAACGTGCAATCAATTTTCTTCAACGAGATGACATGTGCACCCCAGAGACGCGTCACACCTATTGTATTGTCACATGACGGTGACTGTGAAGGAAGCGGCGGTCACTCTTATATAGAGACGAAACTCTTCATTGGGCTAACTTGTGCCCAGAAAACTAAGTAACTGGAAGTAAAATTAAAGCGCGCTGTACTCTGATAGCAGCAATAAATGCCGTCGGCCTTCGGTAATTTGATAATCGGCAGAACGCGTCTTGTTTTATACATCAGTGATCGCACCTTCCAGTGTTATCGCTGTGCTTGCGTAAGCTCACAAATAAACTAGAGTACGCGCGTATTATGCGTAATCTTTAAAAGAATTTTTAGGGTTTAACGTCCCAAAACCACGATATGATTACGAGGGACGCAGTAGTGGAAAGCTCCAGAAAGTTTGACGATCTCGTGTTGTTTAACATGCAATTAAATCGACGTACATGCGCCTCTAGCATTTCGCCTTCATCGAAATGCGGCTGCCATGACAGGATTTGCGCGGAATCTTAAGAGAACAATCTGAGACAATCTCGAAGATTCGGAAACATTGTGGTGCGGCTTGCGCCGAGCAGCGATAAGAGCTCTTAGTGCTTTAAACTCGATCACACCAAAATAAAAATTGGCCGCGTATCTGCGTGCTTCGCTGCAAATGTCGTCGAAAGACGATAGTCTTGTGCCGGCCGTACTCCTATGTTTTGCCTTGCCTCAGACAGCGCCTACTCTACGTTGAATTGGCCGCATCTGGCTGGCATTGATAAAATAGAGGCGGCGCTGCGCGATATATGGACGCCATCGAAAAACATGAGTTTGTGCTAAACCAAGGGCCACTGCCAGCGGCTGGACATTATCATCGGCAAAGCGCTTTTTCGTGCAAAGCGTCGCAGTCCATGCACAGCTTCGCATTTTCAGCACAGCCTAAAAGACACTAGGGTCTTTAGAATTATGTATCTGTGTATTTTCTAATAAAAGAACACACGACCTGATAATTCGATATTAATGTCGCGCCTCAGGTAAGAGTAGTATTTGCTTTTTTGATCGAATATGTTCGATCAAAAAGTATGAATGAAAACACCAGTTCAAGATGGCTGGGCGTTCAGAAGTTAGTCAAACTTTGGCCCTGTAGCTAGCTGAATCGGGTCACGGACAGACAGATAGACAGACAGACAGACCAAAATTTTTGCGTTTAAGTATCCCAAGAAAGACTATCGTCTTTAAAAAAATAAGAGTGCATGGCAGTATAGCTGCACAAATCGTCGCCTGAAAACGCCGCTATCCACGCTATTGCCGCCTATAGCTCCGATTACCTGCCAATTAATAATCGTAAAAAAAAGATAGGATGCCTAAAAAAGGAGAACAATTATAACTAAAATAGAAAAGACATTCCGTATGAAACATTCATCGTGAATACGTACAGACACACCATAGAGGTGGCACTCCTAATAGCTATGACAATTAAGCATGAAGTATCGTCAACTTGCCTGTTCAGGTTAGACAGTAAAAAAGTCAATGCGTACGGAAAATTTCCTAAAATGGCCCGTTGGGACGCTCGCGAGAAAAATGGACCATTTGGTATAACAATGTTACTGGAATACCGTTCCTAAGATCTTTAAGATATCTTCTAATTATTTCCAATATTATAATGTAAACTCATATTTGCCATTTTACCAAGGAGTAAGCATTTTTTGGTGCTGTATACTTAATGCATGTCCACATAATGACATACTTGTTTCCTAAATCGCCTAGGCAGAAGGGCAAACTCAAGTGAATATAAATGTGCAAACAGTAGCAGAAGTAAATCAGACACTTAAAAAGTATAATGATACAACCGAGAGCTTATTTTGGCTTCTTAGAAAAGATATACTGCCGTCACCAGGCCGAAGAAAAAAAACCGGCAGATCCCACGTACTCTGGGAATCGATATGATGCGAAGCAGCCAGCAAGGAGCAAATCATGCTGTACATAATATGCATGTCATTATCTACATGTTAGGACCTGTCATTTGTGTTCTTCATACAGTCACGTCCGGCAATACAGATTTTGGCGCATATCAAGCTAGCGAAGTGGACGCAAGCGGACCATGAGCGTGGCATGTAAATGGCGTTTTAGATTACATGCATGCCGAGATTTTTGTGTTACCACCTGCCACTTATGTTCGCTTAATTTCGAAGGGAGTCAAGACGGCTCTCGGCCTTCCCCCCAAACACACCAACGAACAAAATCTTAAGTTTAGGGGTGTCCAACACCCTAGACGAGCTCATTGAAGCGGCGACAGTATCGCAATATCAGAGACTGCTGCGCACTCAGACTGGTAAAGGGATCCTGGAGCGGCTGGGGTTTGAGCCCCAGGCGTGTTCCAAGCAGACAGGCAAAGTCCCACCGCGAGTCAGGGACAGGCTAAGAATACTCCCGTTACCCAGGAATATGCACCCGGTGCATCACGAGAGCAGGCGAAAGGACAGATCTGAGGCGTTGTAGAAAAGCCTGAAAGGCAGGCAAGATGTGATTTACACGGACGCGGCCGAATACAAGCAAGGCAAAGTATACGCAGCCGTAATAACACGCGAAAACGGAGGCCCTGCCTCGTGCTGCAGCGTCAGACATTTAGGAGCAACAGAGGCGGAAGAAGTCGCCATTGCGCTGGCTTTGACTCAAAAGAATGTGAGAGTTATTGTTAGTGATTCACAATCTGCAATCAGAAATTTTGATGCGGGCAGGATCTCTGCCACAGCTGTACACATATTAGCCGTCGGACAGCCCCCGGCGGAGCAGGTTTCACTAATCGACACCGGCTCATCAGGGTTTGCGAGGGAACGAGAAGGCGCACGCGCTCGCCCGAGGTCTCACTTTCCGGGATTCCAGCGCTGTCTCGACAACATCCCTAAGCGAGGAACCCCTACAGACCGCTGACGAACTGAGCACTTATAACGAAATCCTTAAGCATTATAAGCTGGGGCGTAAGACTTACCCGAGAGCGCATAAGAACCTTTCAAAAAGCGAAGAAGTTATGTGGAGAAAGTTACAAACAGGGGTATTTCCAAACCCACAATTCTGGAGCAAGTGGCATCCCTCGGTGTATAGCCCTCGGTGTAGGCATTGCGATGGTAGAGCGGACTTAGTCCACATGGTTTGGAGCTGTCCTAACTTTGATGAGCCAGACAGATGCAGAGAGTCCTGGGAGTCCTTGCTACTCAACGATGAGGAAAATGCTCAACGGCAAGTCATCGGTCTCGCCCTGACCGCCGCCACGTCCCAAGGGATCCCGGTCGACGGTTAGGGAGGATGAGTGTGGGTTTAGGCTGACGCCTCTACCCCGTCATCTATTTGACGGGTGCCAATAAAGTTACTTCTCTCTCTCTACCTCGAATCGCAGCGAGACGCGAGACCAATCTGCCACCGTTTCGCATGCGTTCGTATTCTCGCGCTCTGCGCATCATGCAGACGCCATCCGCGTTCCAGCGTTTAAATTGACGGACACTTTGTCAATTCCAAAGTGTGTCCCTCGAACGCCTGTACCCACTGAGACGGGGTCGGTAAGAATGGAACGTGATGCGCGCGTCTCCTTCCTTGCATGATTAGAGACGCTGGGCCCAGCGACGCTACGCAAGCAAAGCGCGAGCGCTGTAGAGTCCAACGCCACCGGCGCCCACTTGGCACCGTGCCAGGGCACGGCTGGAGGGAGAGACGTGAGCATGAGACATTAAACGCATTCGCGTTAAAACTTTCGTGTATATCAAGCTGGCGAAACGGCCACGAGAGTGTATGAGCGTGGCATGCAAGTCATGTCACTCATGACATGTTATTATTTCCATATGACCACTTGGCATTTATGTTCATCATACAGTCACGTGACGCAATACCAAATTTGGTGTATATCAAGCTAGCGAAACGGCCGCGGGAGTGCCATGAGCGTAGCATAAAATCATGTTTCACATGACATATCATGGTTTCGATATTACCACTTGTCATTTATGCTCGCCATACAGTCACGTCCCTCAATACCAAATTTCGTGTATATTAAGCTAGCGAAACGGCCCCGAGACCGTCATGAGCGTGGTATGCAAGTCATGTTGCACATGACATGTCATGATTTCCATATTACCACTTGGGATTTATGTTCGTCATACAGTCACGTCACTCAATACCAAATTTGGCGTGAATCAAGCTAGCGAAACGGCCGTCAGCGCGCCATGAGCGTGGCAGGTAAATCATGTTGTACATGATATGCATGTCATGATTTTCATATTATCACCTGTCATTTATGTTGGTTATGCAAAAATGTCGCATCGTACCAATTTTTGGATATATCAAATTAAGGAAACGGCCTCAAGAGTACTATGACCATGGCGTGTAAATCATACTTTTCATGACAAGTTAGTCATGATTTTCATGATATGACCAGTCATTCATGTTAGTTATACAGTCATGTTATGCCATACCAAATTTGGTATAAATCCCATGAACGATATGGCCAGGAGAGCCCAAAGTCGTAGGCGGCTAGATAGATAGATAGATACGCTCAAAGTCGCCGAAGTTCGCTAAGAAATGCTTCGCATTTAAAAATCACAGCATATCCGCGGAGTGAATGATGATGATTGGGCGAAGCTCCTGGGGTACATCATGAAAGACGTGATGGTGGTTGGTTGCATGTGGTCAAACGATGTGCATGTGAGACCACATCGCAATGCTTTGTTTTAGTTAGACAGTCGGATTCCCCCGGTTCGTGCCAGTTCTGAGTTGGCTGTTTTCTGCCGGCCGAAGCATAAGGAGCTTCGCCCCTCGCGATGCCATGTGTTGTATGGCATCGCGATCGTCATCGCCATCACGGCACACCGCATTCCATGTGGTGTGCCGTGATGGCAGCGTCATCGTCATCACGCAGGTGGCTACTACGTACAAGGGACGCACGACCCACGGAATAAGGAGCTTCGCTCCTAAAAAAGTTCAAAGATCTGTAGGTAATGTATGGGATGCAAGAGAGGGACAACTAAGAAAGCACTTGTGCTGACATTCATATTATGATTTCAACAGCTATTGGAATAGAAATAGCAAGAAAGCGATATAGTACACCAAGATAACGGCTGGTAGGTAAACGCTTGTTCTATTATATCTAGCATTGGTACCGGCAGTGTTATAGTTAGAATCTTATTTGCACATAAGTCAATCGCGTGTAATTTAAACTTACATCCACAAGATCCCTCAAATCGCTGATGTGTGAAAGTCACGAGATGCAAAGCAACCTCATGCTTCAGATTGCGTAACGAAGTACCACGCACGAGGGCGGCATCAGAATTTGTATGCTCATCGCCGCACGCATTGTGCTACGCGGCTCTGGTAAGTGGCTAAGAGTAAGTGTCATGGCACTGACACAAATTAAAAGGGAAAAAATCGAGAAAAGAAAACGCACGTGGGCAAGGTCGCAAACGTCTAAGTCAGCGCGCTTGTTTCTGTCGAGACTGTGCAAGCGCTGTCATATTACTCTGCCTCACCAAAAGGGACGCGCACACCTCATCGCCTGCCCTCACTGGTATACAATGGCGGAAACATAAAAATATGTGACTGCCCTTAGTTTTAGTCAGGTGGCTTAGCGGCACCAGTGCACCAGTAGCTTGAGAAGCTGAGTCCAGTCAGCGATTATTATTTCGCATGGCAGTGTTGCGATAGCAGTATCTGGTATCTTAAGATACACGATACATTATTGAATGTATCGGAAATACAGATACAGATACGCGTCTTGCGAGACGTATCGCGATACAGATACAAGATACCGAAAGAGTATCTAAGATACATGTATCTTCGATACTACCCAGCCCTGCAGCCATGGCAGTAGTGAGGTCGGCTCATATTCGCCATGGGCCGAGCCTATGTGCCCAGTTGCAAGGCCGAAAATCGCGTCAAACAGTCCCTTTCTGCCGACGCACCGCGATCGCGTGAGTCCTGACACCTTTAGGATTCGCCTCACACTAAGGGATCGCGTCGAAAAGGACAGGGAACTGACCTAAAGAACGTTCTTGCAGGAGCCGAGGCAGCGGGCAGCCTGGCCCTGAGGCGGCGATGAGTGCTGCGTCGGTGGGTCCTGCGGACCTCGGTGGCCCGACCTACACCGCAATGGTCCGCGCGGGCGGGCCTGCTGGCGCCCCGGGCGCCGAGCAGGTTGGCCCTGCCGGATTCGCCGGGATGGCTTCTGGCGTGGTGACAGGAGCCATGCATGACCACGTGGCGTTCTTGACGCCGACTGGGACGACAGACACGCCGGCGCGGGACGTGGTCATGCTCCTCAAGAGCAACATTGACCCCGTGGCCAAGGACATCCGGGACGTGACGCTTCGGTGTACGAGGTATGGCGTCACGGTTCTTTCCAACACCAGACAGTCCCTCATAAACATGCAGAACGCAATGCAGGAGAACACAGTCACGCGCGCTGCCATGACCGTTCGCGTTCCCGGCCGGCGTAATCCCCACGTTAAGTTCTCTGGCGTGGATCCCGACATAGGCCCTGAGGAGTTGCTCAGGCTGCTAAACGAGCGCAATCCGACCCTTGAGGTAGATGCTGATATTTCTGTGGTATTTGTGCCAATTGGTTCTGGTTTCGGTTCCGGGTTGTCACCCTGAGGGGGCGCCTTACGGGGGTATTTAAGACCGCGCATGGGAAGAATACAGAGAGTTTTCAGCCCGGGTCTCGGCCATGTCACTTACTTGCTCCAGCCTTTTCGGCCGGCGCTTCGGGCGCCGGGCCCCTTGGCTCTCCGTGCGTCGCGTCCGACGCACGATACAACTGTCGACGAGGCGGCGTATAACGCTCATCACACTGGATACTGCCTCACCAATACGGTACTTTCCGCGAATTTCCTGTTTTCGACTGGCACGAGACCCATACAATTTCTCTTTGCGGCGTTCTGGTCACCGGGGTCCTCTTCGAGCTTCGTTGCATCGCCTCATCCAGCATGAACGCGGCGATACCCCCTCCTCCTATTCTGCAGTGCCCCTGCGAACCACCAGTCCCATTGCTGTGTCGCGGCTGGTAGTCCAGACGAGCAGCAGTGGAAGAAGACCGATGGTGACCGACGCTACCGGCGGGGACGCCGACCAGCCACGAACGCGCGGTGTGGCGCGAAGCGCCGAAGAAAAGGAACGTCCGCACTCAACGAGTACTCTTCACAGACTGATTTTATTTACACGTCGCCTTTTGAAACATGGATACCAGAGCGGCGCCCCCTGGCATCCGTACATCATCATCATCAGCCTGTCAACCCCCACTGCAGGGCAAAGGCCTCTCCCATGTTTCGCCAATCAACCCGGTCCTGTGCTTTCTGCTGCCTCGTTATACCTGCCAACTTCTTAATCTCATCTACCCACCTAATTTTCTGTCTCCCCCTCACGCGTTTGCCATCTCTTGGAATCCATTCAGTTACCCTTAATGACCAGCGGTTATCCTGCCGACGTGCTACGTACCCGGCCCATATTCATTTCTTCTTCCTGATTTCAACTATGACATCCTTAACCCCCGTTTGTTCCCTGACCCACTCTGCTCTCTTCCTGTCTCTTAAGGTTACACCTATCATTTTCCTTTCCATCGCTCGCTGCATCGTCCTCAGTTTAAGTTGAACCCTCTTTGTAAGTCTACAGGTTTCTGCTCCGTAGGTAAGTACCAGTAAGATGCAGCTGTTATATACCTACCTCTTGAGGGATAGTGGTAGACTACCATTCATGATTTGATAATGCTTGCCGAATGAGCCCCATCCCATCCTTATTCTTCTAGTTATTTCACTCTCATGGTTCGGCTCCGCGGTTACTACCTGTCCTAAGTAGACGTACTCCTTTACAACTTCCAGTGTCTCGCCACCTATCGCAAAGCGCTGTTATCTGCCAAGGTTGTTCCACATTACTTTAGTTTTATGCATATTAATTTTCAGACCTACTCTTCTACTTTCCGCATCCATTTCAGTAATCATAAGCTGTAATTCGTCTCCAGCGTTACTCATCAATGCAATGTCATCAGCGAATCGCAGGTTACTGAGATACTCTCCATTAACTCTTATCCCTAACTCTTCCCACTCTAGGGCCCTGAAAACCTCCTGTAAACACGCGGTGAATAGCATTGGAGAGATCGTGGCTCCCTGCCGTACGCCCTTGTTTATTGGGATTCTGTCGCTTTCTTTATGGAGGACTATAGTGGCTGTGGATCCGCTGTAGATTTCTTCCATTATGTTTATATAGGCTTCGTCGATGCCCTGATTCCGCAGTGCCTGCATGCCTGCTGATATCTCCACCGAATCAAATGCCTTCTCGTAATCCATGAAGGCTATGTATAGGGGTTGGTTGTATTCCGCGCATTTCTCTATCACCTGATTGATAGTATGAATATGGTCTGTTGTTGAGAAGCCTGTACGAAATCCTGCCTGGTCCTTTGGTTCATTGAACTCTAATGTCGTATTAATTCTGTTAGCAGTTACTTTTGTAAATAGCTTGTAGACAACGGACAAGCAATTCCAAAACCGAAACCGCAACACAACAACCATCACCTCCTCAAAAAGAACAGTGTTCTGAACGTCCGCTTATACATTCTCAGTATATTTATGGGAAATGGGCACACTAGTATCGGAATGTCTTATTGAACAGAACAGTTCCAGGATGGGTACCACTACACTATACAGAGGCATACGTTGCTTGAAGACATGGCAGAACCCTGAATACGGCACACAGAAATTCACACCCTATTATGAATGTCACAGATACACATTGAAAAAATGCACATGCAAAGGCATTCCACATATTGTTTATAATGCACTGAAAACTGCACATAGCACAGTAATGAGTCAGTCCACATATTCTTTATAAAGCACTGAACACTGCACATAGCACAGTAATGAGTGAAGATTGTAGAAATAATAACCTGTTATGCCACTGAACTATGGAATATAATCCTCAAATCGACGCGGCTTATTACGCTTCCGCTTAGAGCAGCGCCTTTGAGGTGTAGAATCAGGTGACTCTGCACCCTGATCACTTTTGCTCTGTTGTGGAACATCAAGAGTAGTGGAAGACTGTGACGGCTCCGAACGAACGTTTGGATTCCCGGCCTCATCCTCTGATGAGCTTCGAATTGACTTTGTGGACCAGAGTCCGGTTCGACGGCCTCAGCCGTATTGGAAGGTTCGAAGTGAACCGTTTCACTTGGTGTACTTGTGCCAGCTACACCAGATGGTAGGTCCTCCCCCCTTGGCGAAGAAATGTTCGCACATGGAGGCCACATGTAGTAGTCTGATGCGTAGTTGAAAGGTGCGGAAGGAAAGTGATGGAGGGGTGTTTTAGGTGTTGGAGCCGAATTCGTGCGGAAGATAACAAGGCGCGAAGCGTTCCATATGTTGCCATCACTTAGGCGAAAATAAGTTGGGCTAACTTCTTGCAAGACTTTCTAAGGGCCCCGATACTTGGGGCGTTTGCCCGGTACACGAACTTTGACTGAATCGCCAACCCGAACTTTGGATGGCTTAGCACCTCGGCGGTTGTCTACATACTGCTTCATTGCTTGTTGACGAGAAAAAAACTCTATTACGAAGCTGATCGAGCGGGAGTGGTGATGTGTTACGATGCAAGGATACTATGTCCAAAGCAACTCGAGGTTGCTTACCACGAAGATGTTGAGCAGGAGACACTCCAGTGGTGCCCTGCGGTGAGAACCTGAATGAAGCTAAACATTCTGTCAAAACTTGTTTGAGAGGACGGTGTTCCAATGGGGCAATCTGGATATGTTTCTTCAGAACGCGATTGAATCGCTCGATTTGCCCATTTGATTGGGGATAGAAGACTGATAAATTCAAGTGCTTAATGCCTCGTTGCGGAAAAAAGTCTAACGGTTGAGACTGAAACTGCGGACCGTTGTCTGTAACTATGGCATCAGGAAAACCTTCCCGGCTGAAAATTGAAGGCAAATTCAATGATGACCTCTGAAGTGACTGTATTCGTGAAACAAGTACCTGACCATTTGGAATGATAGTCGATGAGAGAAGTGATGAAGCGTTCATTTTGCGGGACATTGTGCAAAGGACCAATGATGCCCATGAAAAGCTTTTCCCAAGGCCGTTCAGGCCAAGCAACTGGCTGTAATGGAGTACATGAAGGTTTGGCAGACTTGTCAGCCGCCTGACATATGTAGCAGCCGTACACGGCATGCTCAACCTGTTTGTATAAGGCGGGCCACCAATACCTGTCCCGAAGATTCTGTTTTGTACGGACTATGCCCGGATGAGACTCATGTGCAAGCTGAACGAGCTTGTGACGGAAAGAAGCGGGGGGGGAATCACGCGTTCATCGCGGAAAAGCAAGTTCTCAACACAAGACAGGTCCTGTCGGAATGCGAAGTAAGGCAAGAATTCACCAGAAAGAGCACTTTTGGGAGGCCATCCCTCATGCAAATATTTAAGAACTTGAGACAATGTTTGGTCTGCAGCACTGGCTGCCTGAAGTTCAGTTTTAGTGATGCAAGAAGTAACTAAAGAAACAATTTATTCATCACGCTCTTCAGTAACCGGTATCTGAAGAGGAAGGCGCGACAGAGCATCTGCAACCAAATTGTTTGCACCTTTACAACACTGCACCCTGAAATTGTAATACGTCAGTCTGGAACACCACCGAGAAATTCTTACAGGGTGACGGCCCTCAAATCCTGCAGAAAGTAAGGCAACTAGTGCCTGATGACCCGTGCGTAAAGTAAAATGCCGGCCCCACAAGTAAACATGCCACTTTTCACAGGCAAAGAGGCAAGCAAAAGCTTCACGCTCTCCTACTGAATACTTCCGCTCATCAGGGGACAATGTACGCGATGCAAAAGCAATGGTGATCAGCTGATCACCTTGCTGCTGTTGAAACACTGCTCCTAGTCCAACATCGGACGCATCAGTAGTGATGATGATGGGGAGCTTCTCATTGAAGATGCTAACAGCTGGCTTCGAGGCCAGGATTGACCTAACTCGAATGAAGCTCTGCTCAGCTTCAGCTGACCAGGAAAAAGGCTGACCTTGCCGAAGTAAGGTACGCAGCGGTTCAACAACGTCAGCATAGTGAGACACAAACTTGGCATAAAGTTTTGGCATCATTAGG
>JALIZH010019558.1:0-33076 GCA_030522465.1 Rhipicephalus appendiculatus | reverse complement strand
ATAGATGATGTACTTGGAGTGCACTGGATCTGAAAAAAAATTGTCTTTTGGACATGAGCGCTGACAAGAATACAATGCTTCCACTTGTTCTTACTGTTTTTTTTTTTCAGCTTTTTGCGAAGCCTCTTCGAAAACGGTAGTAAGCAAGAGTGTGTTTTGTAAGTTTATTAAGTGGAAGCTACCATGAGCAGCCACGCTTTCTCAATACTTTGTTTCTTTGTCAGTTATGGAACTTAATACTGAACTTATCATCCGATATGAAGCCAGTAATATGCAGACTGAGGTATGGTACGTTACAGCAGAAATCAACTTTATATAATGAAGTTAACATCATTAAAGTTGGCATTTGGGGTCCTTAAAAAATATGAAAATCTCCTCACATGGGTGAAGCAATGAGTGCGATAGCAAGAAATTGGGATGTTATGCCATGTAAATCTAGTTGGTAACTCTTTTGAATCCGTTCTCAGGTAACTTTAGAACAGGCTCTACAGGCTGCTTCAAGTAAATAGGGCTACTCCAAAGAGCGAAGGGGTTTTCATGCTGTCTGTCGTCTTGATGCGAAGCGGCGAGAGCACATCACGTATGAGCCGACTGATGATGTCTGTGGAGACAACGCGCGCCAGCTTTCGCGACCGTGCCCTGATCATCAAAGTTCGCCATCATTGCTCGCGCGGCGCAGCGTCCTCCCGTTCGCCAACTTGCCCCTAAACGGGTTGTTAACTTGCCCCTAAATGTAAGCACACAGGCCTCTATGATTTGGCCTCTATCAAAATGTGATTTCCACGCCCATGATTCCATCCCTTGTCTTTTGGGTCAGCTGTCAAGCATCATAACCACAAGACCACCGCGGTTGGTGGTATGTAATCTCGCAAATTATTATTATTATTATTATTATTATTATTATTATTATTATTATTATTATTATTATTATTATTATTATTATTATTATTAGCGTAAAAAAGATATTCAAAAAAGAAATTACCGTACAAGTTGAGCCTAGCAATATTGCCTACCCACCGTGTTAGTTTAGCATGTAAGGTGTCGTGTGGCTACGCTCGATAGTACAGGCTCGATTCCCAGCCTCGGCGGCCGCATTTCTCTACGGGTGACATGCGAACAACATGCGTGCTGTTAGATTGAGGTGCACATTTAAGAAGATTGGGTCGTTGGAATTACGACGAAATCCTCCACATGTCCCAAAATCATATCATGCTTTGGCGCGTAAACCAAAGCACTTGATTAATTATCAAAATTGCCAAATATATCAATGGTAAGAAAGCTCTATGTTGTAACTCATTACCCTTGCTCGGTTACGGTGAGCAATGTGCTCCAAACGATTGTTCTGTTCAATTGCACCAGAAAAAGAAAGAATACTTTATTCCGTAGAGTGGGCCGGCAGTTTGGTCTTGGTGGCTTCAGGTGGCGACTCGGAGTCCTTGACTAACCTGAACTCGGGCGGCATCCTCACCCTGCCGGGCGGCCTAGAGCTGGTCGTTCAGCTCCGTGCTTTGGAGGACCGCCTCCCAGCGCTGGTGGCGTCGACGAAGAAAGTCCCCCGCGGCTCCCGCAGCCGGGGCGGCGGCGGGAACGAGTGAGCTCGAGGCTTCCTGTAGTCTGACATTGACGGCCGGTGTAGGCGCATCGTGAACGGCGGCGTTTTCACGACTGTTGTCGCTGGCACATTCCCAGATCATGTGGCTCAGCGTTGCTCTGTACCCGCACGCTTTACACATATCGGTGGGTTATATGTTCGGGTAGCAGCGGCATAAGATGACCGCGCTAGGGTATGAGTGGGTTTGGAGTAAGCGAAACCTTTGGGGCATCGTGCCTGTCTAATTTATCGTGCGGTAGCGGGAATTTACGCCTTTCGAACCTATAGTGTTGGGTAATGTCTCGGAACGTTGTGAGACGATCACCCCATGACCATTGTGATCCTTGTTGCAGCGCTGTCCGTGGAATTGCACCAGTTTTTTTTTTTTCTGACCAGAAGGTTTCTTCCATAGCTACATCAAACTGCCCACAAATGCAGTGAACTTAACTCAGATGAAATGTTTTTTATGTGGCACTCACAATTTTATTTTACCAACTGGAGAGAAAATTAGAGGATCTATCGTTCGTGCTTATTATATGACCCCTTTGTCTTGCTTTCTTTTGTGTGTGTGTTGTTGTTTTCTTCCACAGCCAAAGCTTCTCTGTATCATTGGGCACCTTACTTCATAATAGATCTAAACGTGATCATGGATAGCATACTGGCCGGACGCTTGAAACAAGAAGGCAGAACACCCGGTGACCATATGAAAGAGCTCATAAACAGGGCAAGTGCAAGAAAACAGTTTCATGTAGCTGCCATGTATGCGGTAAAGTGTTTACCCAGTAAATGTTTTTCCTACAAGTGGCAGTATTTATTGACCAATTCCAAATCCAGACACTGTAGGTCATGAGGAACTTACGTTCGCTGACATGAAGAAAAAGATTGTGCATACTACCATGACATAAGTAAAGAACCTTGCATGACTGATTAACATAGAGGCCACTCGAAGATGTGGCGATATCTCCTAACAAAAGAGTTGCAGTGTTCTAATACTTCTGCTTAATAAATGGTGTGAAAAAGACGCGCAAAGCTGCGGAGGAAACGCAAGTAGGGCGAGCTCCTTTTGCTTCTCCCATCCACGCTTTTCGGCGTCTATTTTTCCAGGCGAATCAAAATGTACCTATTAAACTGGCAACATGGTAACATGTTTGTACTGATTAGCAGAACCAATTACTCATGCTAGAAGCTTACAAGGCGCATATCAAGTGCGAGTGGAGAATCAGGGGGGTAGGTGTGGGGTACGATATCTCATTTCCAGATCTATGCACGCTGTCGTCGGAAAGTAGAGACTCGCGTAACAAATTTCGAAAGAAAGAGACTGCATCAAGCGCATGTTTCATAGAAAAAGCCTTATGAAACCAACCGAAAATCAAACCAAGGAAAGTACAGGGGGCATGGACTGTCTTTAACTGTAGTGTGGTGATTCTGACCAAAGTGGAAGGGAATTGAAGTTGGCAAAAAAGTTACTTTCCTGTTTTTGAAACAAAGCACATATGAAGGTGTTTATTGAAATTGACTAGCTATCGCTGTCGAATGAATCCTCAACAGCGGCAAGCATTAGCAGTGGTATAGTGCGCGTCATCCCGTCATCATTATGGACTTGCGCAGTGCAATACTATGCAAGCCATATTTTTGTCGCTGAATATACCTTCAATTTATTCATTAATTATTATTACTTGTAGAGATAGACATTACTTAGATTATAATATTATAAATAAAATTAAATGTGGCCGAATTGCTGCACATGCGTGATGCAAACAGCGCAACAGATGCCGGAAAACGTCAAATGAAAATATTTCCACACTTGCTTTTGTTTTCCATTCTCATGTAACCGACTCGTTGCACTTGTAACCCCCTACATTGCGCGCGCCGTGCCGAAACGTCTAGCATTCCCGATTATCGTAGATCGTTCCTGTAAGCTTGAGAGCACAACTTGGACTAGGTAGCTTACTCGGGAAGTCACACCGCCACCAACAATAAGGATGGAGTCTCCGATGCCGCATGTATAAATGCTGACGAGCCTTACCGCTGATCAGGCTACCGAAGACTCGCAAGTGTGACTGCCACTATCAATGCACAGCGTATGTTACGTGTACTTTAGTTTTCATTTCCTGGGCACGAGTACACCCCATAAACAGTGTTGACTTTAACAGCCCACTGCTACCTTATTCACCGTAACGACCACGTGACAATATCACGAACGTCGTCTTGTTCGCAGTTCACCTAGTCTGTCTTCTCTAGGGATGGTTCCGTTATGAAATGACATTATAAAAGAAAAGACAAATGTTACCAAAATCCTAACCAATTTATTTTTTATTAAACGCATAGGCTTGCATACGCATACACGAAATGTTGCTGTTATGATCACTAGGAATGTTCCCTTCGAACAAGCTTTAAAACATGTATTGTAGTTTTCACTCAAGTCTATCATGAAGCAGGAAAAAATGCACTATTTTTACACTTGTTAAGCAAATCGCCTTTTTATTTATTGGCGCTCAAAATTGAGAGGAGCAGTCGTGCTTTCCGTTCAAGAATTACAGAACCTATACATTGAACCTGCTGCTATTCCCAGATATTTTTCTCTGAAAATTATAATTTCAAAAAGTACAGGATAGATTTTCTATTATGAGATAAGGGCCACAATGTCATCAGCCTAAATGTTATTTAGTAGAACTCATGCAAGCACTGAAATGGATTTCATGGAAAATATCCTTCGTGTCAGGGAGTGGTGCTAACAAAGAAGTCAAATTGTGAAACATGTGGGTGGAAATTGTAAAATATTAGGCGAAAGTCGTATTAAAACATGCCGCACGCAGACTACAGGACAGCATTCGTTTTTTTTTTATCGTCGTAATCTGCGTTTGTAAGCAGGTTCTCTCTGACGTTTTACTGGTGCGTTCGTTACGTTCACAGGTAAATAATCTACTCGGACAACTTGTACCTCCTGGGTCTATCAACTTAACGAAACTTGTAGTAAATTCAGCGGTGAGTAGAATAAGTACTCGACTTCTCATAAATTAATGAAATAAACATTATAGACAGAAGATTCACAATACTTTGAACTATGGAATGACGGGAGAGTAAAAAGTGAAAAGACACTGCGGAGTTTCATACGATTCATAAACTTTTATACACAGTACTGGGACGCCGACTTTGTGTTGTTGATAACGGGGTAAGCTATCGTTTCAATACTCATTGTATAGCCGACGTTGTCACTCCTTGAAAACTGTGTTCATAAAATGAAATAAGTCCGAAGTCACATCCCACGACGTCTTCTTTCTTGGCTGAGTTGACGATCTTCTTTTGCTGCGCTACATTGAAACACTAGGACAAAACAACAAGGCAGGAGAAATATGTGCGCAAACTGGCAACCGCTTATCGCTAACAACGCGTGTCATATATACACACACATGAAACGGTGTGAGGCAGATAAAAAACATAAATAAATGAGGGTGAACTGTGCAAAATAGGATTCATGAAGATACGCGTGGATTGACGAAATGGGCGTCTATGAAATTAAAAACTGGGTTTCCCAGCGCCATGGAACGAGAGCTAACGTAGTCGGAAGGGATCAATTTTAAATGCGAAGCATTTCTTAGCGAACTTCGGCGACTTTGAGCGTATCTATCTATCTATCTATCTATCTAGCTATCTATCTAGCCGCCTACGACTTTGTGCTCTCCTGGCCGTATCGTTAATGGGATTTATACCAAATTTGGTATGGCGTAGCATGACTGTATGACGAACATAAATGGCTTGTCATATCATGAAAATCATGACTAACTTGTCATGAAAAGTAGGATTTACATGCCACGCTCATGGCGCGCTCGCGGCCGTTTCGTTAGCTTGACACACACCAAATTTGGGATTGAGTGACATGACTCTATGACGAACATAAATGACAAGTGTTAACATGAAAATCATGACTTCATGAGCGACATGACTTGCATTCCACGCTCATAGCGCGCTCGCGGCCGTTTCGTTAGCTTGATATACACCAAATTTGGTATTGAGTGGCATGACTGTATGACGAACATAAATGTCAAGTGGTAATATGGAAATCATGATATGTCATGAGCGACATGACTTGCATCCCACGCTCATGGCGCGCTCGCGGCCGTTTCGTTAGATTGATATACACCAAATTTGGTATTGAGTGACATGACTCTATGACGAACATAAATGACAAGTGGTAATATGGAAATCATGACTTGTAATGTGCGACATGACTTGCATGCCACGCTCATGGCGTGCTCGCGGCCGTTTCGTTAGCTTGATATACACCAAATTTGGTATTGAGTGACATGACTGTACGACGAACATAAATGACAAGTGGTAATATGGAAATCATGACATGTCATGAGCGACATGACTTGCATTCCACGCTCATGGCGCGCTCGCGGCCGTTTCGTTAGCTTGATATACACCAAATTTTGTATTGAGTGACATGACTCTATGACGAACATAAATGACAAGTGGTAATATGGAAATCATGACTTGTCATGTGCGACATGACTTGCATGCCACGCTCATGGCGTGCTCGCGGCCGTTTCGTTAGCTTGATATACACCAAATTTGGTATTGAGTGACATGGCTGTATGACGAAGATAAATGACAAGCCGTAATATGGAAATTATGACATGTCATGAGCGACATGACTTGCATTCCACGCTCATGGCGCGCTGGCGGCTGTTTCGTTAGCTTGATGTACACCAAATTTGGTATTGAGTGACATGACTGTATGACGAACATAAATGACAAGTGGTAATATGGAAATCATGACTTGTCATGTGCGACATTACTTGCATGCCACGCTCATGGCGTGTTCGCGGCCGTTTCGTTAGCTTAATGTACACCAAATTTGGTATTGAGTGACATGACTGCATAACGAACATAAGTGGCAGGTGGTAACATGAAAATCTTGGCATGCATGTAATCTACAATGCCATTTACATGCCACGCTCATGGTACGCTTGCGTCCAGTTCGCTAGCTTGACATACACCAGAATTGGTAATCGCGACGTGACTGTATGACGGACACAAATGACATGTCGTAACATGTAAAACTTGACATGCAAATTATGTAAAGTATGATTTGCTCCTTCCTGGCTGCTTCGCATTACATCGATTCCCACAGTGCGTGGGATCTGCCGTCTTTTTTTAACTTGAAAGAGGCCTCTATGATTTTGTTCCTTTTTTTTACTAACTGCGATCCAAAACCTTCGAATGTCTAAACATACGTTTATGCCCACATTGTGCGCAATTCACCGCTAAATTCCCTGGAGACTAGCATTTTAGTCGCGTATCTGTGTTGTCTTAATTTGATGTTTAAACATCGTCCTGTCTGCCATATATGTGAATATATAGACGACTCTAGAGCATCAGAAAGAACGGTGCCATACCAACTAGCCTCCTTCGAATCCTTATCGAGTTGACGAGCCGTCCACTTTAGAGGATTCGAAATACCAAAAGTACATTGGCAGCGGTGGGGAACTATACAAGACCTCGATTATAACGGCTTGGAAAATCACGAGCTAGATGCCCATATCAGTGAGCAAGAAGTCTTCGCGGCCGCAATGTCGCGTAAAAGACATTCGGCTCCGGGAGCGGATGGCATAACTAATGCAATGTTGAGAAACATGAGTGATCAGCAACTTAGGAAAATTACCCAGTACTCTAATGAAAAAGTTTGGAATAGAGGAGAAATCCCTAGCCTGTGGAAGGAGGCCAACATAGTCCTTATTCCAAAACGTGGAAAGGATAAAACGCTGCACAACCTTCGGCCAATATCGCTGACATCATGCCTAGGACGGTTGTGCACACCAGGCTTTCCGATTATATAAAACAAGAGAATTACTTGTCTCACAACTTGTATGGGTTCAGGCAGCATTTATCTACGCAGGATATATTCCTTCGTATAAAGGATGAAGTGCTTCAGAATGTAACTACTGGAGGCGAGAACGTGGTCGCAGCGCTGAATTTGAGGCAGGCATTCGATACAATCTCTCATAGACTTATAATGGAAAAACTGCAATCGTTGAATTGCGGTGCGCGAACATTTCGCTGTTTAAAATCATTTCTTTCGAACCGCACAGGAACCATTGGTATTGAGAACATACGCTCACAAAAATTTCCAATGCCAGATAAATGCACGCCGCCAGGGGGAAGTCCTTTCCACGCTCCTCTTTAATATAGCAATGAATCGGCTAGCAAAGCAGCTGGAGCAAATCCCTGACCTGCAATTCGCGCTCTATGCTGATGACATCACTCTTTGGGTCAATGAAGATTCACTGGGAAAGAAGAAAATATTACAAGAAGCGATCAACACAGTACAGGAGTTTGCCGAAGGGAATGGCATGGCATGTACACCAGATAAATCAGAGTTTATCGGCGTCCATGGCAGAAATTATAGAAACAAACCAGCCATACAACTAACCATATAAGGGATCAAACGCTGTTGGAGAGACAAACGATGAGAATATTAGGCTTATGGCTGAAAGCAACAACAGAGCTAGCTATACAATTAAAATCATTAAATGTACAATGCAAAACATAGCTAGAATGATCCATAGAATAACAAGGAAGGGCAAAGGGCTAAACGAAGGGGACACTCTACGCTTAGTACAAGCCTTCATTCTTAGTAGAGTCACATATGGACTACCGTATCAGGAGCTCACACCAACGGAAATTAAAGAGATTGACTTGATCATACGGGGAGCATATAAAGCTGCCTTAGGTATACCGCTTAATGCATCAAATGACAAAGTGGAAGCGCTTGGTGTGTACAACACTTTCGAAGAGCTTGCGGCAGCAACGCTACTTTCACAGAAGGAACGACTATGCCTGACAAAGGTAGGCAGAGAGACCCGCATTCGCTTGCGATACCCTACTATACCACAATACTGCCGTGAGAACATTACTACTATGGCTAAGGAAACAAGCCAACACATAACCGTCTTTCCCATTCCGCGAAACATGAGTAAATTGTACCATAGTGCGAGAAGACAGGCTAGAGCTCGACAGCTTCAAAAACAGTTTGGCCAAAGTCACGAGGTCGTCTACATTGATGCCGCCAAATCAAGCCAAAGCTACGTCATAGTAGCAGTTCAACCACCGCCACATACCATTAAAACTGTCGCAGCGTCAATTAAAACGCCCTGTACCACAACGGCGGAAGCAGCGGCTATTGCGCTGTCTATTAGAACTAAAGAGGCAGAGAATACCTCCGCGCTAGTTCTGTGTGATTCGCAGGAGGCCTGTAGAATGTTTCTACGTGGTGGACTACCGAATGTCGCCTTGACAACACTCGGTGGCAAGCTGACACAAGACCATGTCATAATCTGGTGCCCAGGCCACGAGGGTATCTCGGGTAATGAGCTGGCGCACAGTTTCGCTCGTGATTTGAGCAACCAAGCGAAGAACGACGGCGATAATCAGTACGACCCTCACACTGCACGCGATATACTGGAGCATCAACGTAAGGCAAGACAGCGGTATGCCCCACCGCACAAATCACTTAAAGTCGACGAAGCTCACCGCCTTAGACAAATTCAGGTTAACACCTATCCACATTGGGAAAGGTTGCATGACATAAACCCCAATGCATATGTCAACCAATGTCCGTGGTGCGAGTCGAGACCGACGTTGCGACACGTCACTTGGGAATGTCGGAGCAGACCTACGGAGGCACAATACTCACAATGCTGGGGGAGCCTTGGGAGGCCGTCCTCGCCCGAACTGACCTGCAGACCCAAAGGGGTCTCCTGGATCAAGCCGGGCGAGCAGCGGCAGGCCACTCGTGTCCTGGAATGGGGGAAACCAACCTTGGCATTTGCCCCTCCCATTTCTTTCTTTCTTTCTTTTTAACTTAATAAACGTGCTATCATCATCATCATCGAAATACCAAAGTGAACTATTTTGCAGCCACTAAATAAGCCCAGTATAGGGGACAATTTAGGAAGAATATACGAAACATTTTTATGCTTACATATCTTGCAGAAAGATACGATGGCAAATTGTAGGTACGTATCACCACAACCGCACTGCTTTTATGCGGATCATTGATCCTGGTATAATGATACCACCCGGCGTGGTTCTGGCACATGTGATGTAAGAAGTGATCAATACGGGAAGAACGGTCTGTATGCTACGGAAAGCAAGTTTGTATAGTCTAAGCGCATAAACTTTGATAGCAGCAAGCTGTTTATGGTGGAATACCCAAAGCAAACGAATATTTCGGATGTGTTTCTTGTTCCTAAATAAACTAATCCTTCATCTTTTTCTGGACTCCCCATTACAAATAGTCCGCCGCCGTGGGGCTTCGGATGCTGACTTGAACGGTCGCGTGTCGGATTCTGGCTAGGACAAGTGGTATTTCGATGAATACAAAAATAAGGGCCCATGTACCGTGAGATGTCAGTGCGCGTTAAAATTCCAGATGGTCAAAATTTTCCGAGCCCTGCACTACGGCGTACCTCATGCGTGTTGTGAAGATATATTTGCTTTCCTATGTGCCGTCATAGTATGATCAAGACCTCAAAGCGCCATGTGGTTTACCGCCCTTGTATCAAATAGAAAAAGAATCTTATTTTTATTATATTATTTTAGGTTTGTCATCAACTGTTGCTGATGTCCCGTTTTTCTGTCACGTTATTTCTGTCACATTTTTCTCACTCAGTGCTTCCGCTTTCTATTGTATAATTTCTTGATATGTTTAAAACCCTGTTGTACAGTGCTTGGGTGGTAGGGCCATTGTCGGGCAGTTAATCTGCATTTTGCCGTACCATCCCTTGACATGTAACATGTTGAAATTAACAATAAATAAAAAATAAAAAAATAATAAAATAAGCATATCTTAGTTTTGGCACGTCAGACCCCAGATCAAGCTTCTTTGTCTTCTTCTTGTTCTTCTTCTTCTTCTTCTTCTTCTTCTTATTATTATTATTATTATTATTATTATTATTATTATTATTATTATTATTATTATTATTATTATTATTATTATAAGCTCCTAAAAAATACAGGGGTCTCAAGGCCAACGCTTTCTTTAACAAAGTTGTATAAACTGCACCATTTCCTACCCCCATACCAACTTTACTACGCGTCGCTAACGTTTTCCTTCTGTAGAAATATTGAGAGGTAGTGAACGTTGTCACTGCTGCTCAGCGAGTCGAATTCAATAAAGGTTACTAAATGCGTGCGTGATGGGTTAGTACACGTGATTACCTCTACTGGCCGCAATATGTTGATTTGTATTTTTTGACTGCCTTCTGGCAAAGGCAGGCACACTATAATTTTCCTGTTTATCTTGGAATAACAGTATTGCTCTTCGTGATTGCGCAGGTGTATGTAATTAGTAAAAATTATTTAGTGAAGACTAATTTTATAATGGCAAAGCGAATTCGTTGTGTAATGAGTTGTTTAGTGGAAATAACTAGTGAAACGATGCATTAGTTGTTTACTGAACGTTCATCAATAACAAAAAGTACACTGTTTAATAGCGGCACCACATTGCTGTCTTCGAGTTGTCTTAGGAGAAAGCACGGCCATGCTTCTGTCGCTGTAATAATTATCACTACGATGCGCTAGTTAGCGAAAAGTCCAGAATTTTAGTAGAATCGTGCTAGGAAACACGTCACTTTTGTATAATTTCGGCACCTGCTTTTAAGCAATTGTAATGTTTAATTTCTTTTGCCACTTTCTGCATTTACAGGCGCAGTATGACTAAAGATAATGATCCTACACAGTCTGTTGAAGGTATGCTTTTTTAATACGTCTATAAGCTGTTTTATTGCAGAAACAGCGTTTATTATAATAGACTTCTTTTTCATGTGTAAAGCGTTTCTGTAGCACATGTGATGTTTTATAAGGGGTGCTTTCATTCTTGTGAACGAAACCATTAACAACGCCGTCTGACATTTTGCCCGAGTTTACTCACTAAGCTGGTTTATGTAAGGATGCGGATATTAATTACACTGCAGATCAGAAAGCACCATTTGATAAGGAAATAGCACTGACCCACTATCAAATTCATTACTCTCGCTCACGGAGTGCATATAAATGGATCAGAGACAGCGACTCCAGATGTGATATTTAACAGAAACAAGTTTTGGAACTAGTACGTATTGGAAGAATTTTTTGCATGGTTGCGGTAAAATAGACTATTCTTCTAGCTACTTGTTAAACAAAAAGAGCGTTTATTGCAAATAAATCAAGACTAGCTGAAACACCTATTTATTGTGACACATTATTTAAATATGCATGCCTCTGTACTGATGTCGTTTTCCTAATTGTTTAATTGCGTAGCAATTTAGGTTCACCGCTTGTCCTCCATTATTTCATGTGGCGTGATCACGCTCAAAATCAAAGTGGTCAATACAGGCCTAAAACAAAGCTAGCAATGCTCAAAACAGCTTTAAAATAAACGAACGAGGTCTAAAGTAACATATGTTTTTTTTTAATGCAGTCGTGATAATTCAGTTAATATTACTAAAAAGGCTTCTGGATCGTGCGGCTGACACCATTGCCACACGACAGGGGGCGTCATCACCTCTTCAATCGCACGATTGCTCCTCCCACCGGCGCTTCTCCAGCGCCTTCATCTCTACAGGGGAAACAACCTGACGGAACTCGCGGCAGACGACACGTATCTCACCTTCCGCAACTACCAGATATGCGACTTCAACCTCAGCCAATCAAAGCTGCGACTTCAACCTCAGCTGCCATAGTGTTCTAGCGGCTACAGGGCTGGACGGCTGACCTGGAGGTCACAGGATCCAATACCGCCCGCGAAGGCCGCATTTAAATGGAGGCGAAATGCTAGAAGCCCTTGTACTAAGGTTTAGGTGCACGCTGAAGAACACCAGTTGCCCAAAATTTCTGGTGCTCTCAACTATCCCGTCCCTCATAAACGTATCGTGGTTTTCGGAAGTAATACCTCGACAGTTATTATTATATTATGCGACTTCAACATTTCATGTGCTTAGACATAGTCGCGGTATCATCTCTATGGAATGACTTTTGCTAAAAATACTTCTGGCGGTTCTTAATTGGGTGTTTGCTAAAGAAGAGATTACGGGCTATCACCAGCTGTGCGGGCACGTCGGACGATGCTACTGCCATCCCCAGGAGAGCAAGCAAGCTTTACATATCCGCAGAATTTCGTACATATCTCTGCAATGTAGCGTTGTAAATAATAAAGTCATTTGATTGAATACTATATGCATTTGAACATAAACTAAACCAAATCATTGAACGCCAATTCTGCTTTAAAAAACCTCAAGCACTGACACACGATTGCGTAAGCGTCTCAAAAGTTATCGAACCTGGAGTGACATGTATCGTTTCGCATTTATCGGGTGGCCATTGTCTATTGATAAAGTTTGCTTGAGTTTCTGGACTGATATCATCAGTCTTCTTGCATCGTCAGTACATATGTTGTGGACTGTCTTTCCAGTTGTCGAAGAGCTTACTCAAGGCTTACCTAGCTTTTAGCGTGAGCATAACAATGCTATATTAGCAACTTTGAATTACTGCTTGTGACTAAACCAATGGACACGTAAACACACTAATGAGAATAACAGTCCCAAAAAGATGCATGCATAAATACGAACTTCTTACAGGGGAATATTTTTATTGGAAGGTTACCATAAGCCCCATTTTTGTTTATTTGAAACCAGGGATCAAATGGGGGAAAGGCGTCTGCGGCAGTATGACGGCGGCCCTGGTTTCCGACACTGGCGACGACTATAGGACGGCTTTGACGATTACGCACGAATTATCGCACGCGTAAGTACACTGAGGGTACATGTATTTAAAGCAACATTTTAATAGCGACGCTCCTTAGGACCGTATTCTGCTGGTGCCATCGCCGCCGTCGAAGCTCCCCGCCACATCAGTGCTCGCACCCCCTCCCACCTGTCTCCCTCTTACTCGTCTGTGCCCTCTCCCCTCTCAAACCGGCGAACGCGTGTTCCTGCCACCCAGCGCATGAGACGCTCTCCGCACGTGCGGCGCAAACAAGGCGCGCGGCGCAAAAAAAAATAGTTCGCGTCAATAAACGAGTGAAATTCTCACCTGAGATTAGTTAGGGCTGCTCACAGAACATGGATAGCCAATGAAACGGCCGCGCGCGGCGTGCCGTCGACGCCGTCGAAGCTCCCCGCCACATCACCGCTCGCACCCATGTCCCACCCATCTCCCACCTGTCTCCCTCTCCCTGCGCTGCGCGCGCCACACGCTCGCTTAGCCTTCATGAAAGCGAACAGCGAGATTAGGCGCATAGTCGTTTGCGTCCCATTTCTAAGGAGCTTCGCTCATCGGTTGTATTCGTGCATGGAAAAACTGCTTGTTTTTCAAACCACGCTGTCCCTGTCACAATAAAGAGTTTAGTGCGTTAGAGTATAGTACTAAATATGAAAATAAAGCACAGAGAAGTTTCCATTGAAGTTTCTCGAAGCGTTTTCGTTCAATGCTTTGATTGTCAGTAACTGCATGAGAGTAATGAGCCTTGACTCTGTCTGCCTCTAACGTAAGTCACTTATAAACGTGAATAAATAAGAGCAGTAGGCTATACACGCTCGTACTGCAATACTGTCACGTTGTTGTTACGGTGAAGGGGGCTGCAGTAATACTGGCTATTATGGACCTCTTTATTAGACAACCTTGGCCGCAGGAAAGGAAACTCAGTGTACAAGCAACACAACCTATGCACTGATAGCGGTCAACACATTCGTCAGCCGTCGGTAATCTGAGCGTTGTTAATCTCATCGCTGACTTTTATGCATGAAGAATTGAAGATTCGTATGCTATTGTTGGTGCCCGTATTAGTTCCCAGAATAAAATCGACGTCTCGGTTTGTCCACCCACTGTTGTTAGAAGAGTGCAAAACAATCGGGCAAATACCCAGGCATTTGGCGCGGCCGTCACCGAGTTCTAGATACAAGTGTAACGGGCTGGTTACAAAAAAGAAGTGCGCGTGCAAATATGATCAAATACACACCGTTTACGAGCTCTGTGAGGCGTACACGCACACCAGTGACAGTTGCCTGGCAACCAGAAATTAAGTTTGCTGTTCATTCATGAGGCTCCCTCACGCTCCTGGACTGCCCTGGTTAAAAGCTATGGGACGTGCACGTTGCCGCACTACATGTTGCTGGACGCGCGTGTGCGCGCATCATAACCAGGTGTTTCGTTTTTTCTCACCCAGTCACACCTCTACTTCCCGTAAAATAGTTCAAAAGTACCTAGAATTACCGCGGCTGGCCTCGTCCCCGTTGAAGGGCTAATGTTTCAACTTCGATGTTTTTGCACTACCGCTGTTCCGTTTTCCAAGAGGGTCATTCCGCGACGGACATAAAACTTGCCACATTAGAAGAGCTGTTCATTTTCTTTCGATTGAGATATAAATCTGATTTTTATTTGGAACACCACATAGGTGTAAATTGCGTCTCCGTGTGGTCCAAAATGATGAGTTTTCACATTTGTAATTTTTTTCTCTCGTAACATTTAGAAATATCAGTGATCTTAAAATATTTTTAAACTCAAAATATACCTTTTGTAGAGTAAGCATTCATTCTTCCGACATTCATACATAGTGCAATATTATTAGGAAAAAGGTGAGAACAACGAACAATTTATCAAAATTTCTGGAGGCGTATATGGCAGAAAATTCGCAATAATATTATTGAACTTCGAACACCCTAGACAAGCGCATATGATTGATATCTGAACAAAACTTGGTATTGAAACAGGAAACGATACTCTGAGAATTAATATTTTCTAACAAACCACACTCAGGTGACATTTTGCAAAAATTCGGAAGACTCCCACGTGACCGAAATTTTTTTCTCTGCGAAATATTCCAAGCAATTCCGTATGTTCAATGTAAGAAATCAGCACGTCTTTTTTCGAGTACATTTAAGATGGTCGCCAGAATGGCTAGGACGCTTGGCGTGGAATGACCCAATAAGAACTTCCAGGCAAAGAGAAAATGCCTTAAAATTAGTCAAGTACTCATCAACTTACGCTTACATATATGTGTGTACTTTTAGGCTTGGAGCACATCACGATGGTGAAGATACCGCAATGTCGTGCAAAAATATTCGGGAAAAGCATAATGAGCTCTTCTGTCAGCGGCATTGGAGCAACGTACTCAATCTGCAGCATCAAAGACATCTATAACTTTTTGAAGTAAGTTTTGTTGGCCACTTCGGTGGAACAATTGTTACAGTACTCGGCTGCTCACCCGACAGTTGGGTGATCAAATCCCAGCGGTCGCATTTCGATGGAAGTGACATGCTAGGAGCCTGTTTGCTGTGCGATGTCACTGTGTTCGTTAAAGAACACCAGATGGTCAAAAGTTCCGGAGCCCTCCAGTAGGCGTCTCTTGTAATCATATCGCGGTCTTGGGACGTCAAAAGCCGATAATATGTATTATTAGAAGTAAGTCCTGTTTTTATTGAGATATCAATTTTATGGAAACTTCCAACACGTTTTTGTTCTCACTGTCGTCGTCGGCTTCGGCGCCACCGTGAGGTTCCCGATAAAGTACAAGTAGATAACATCGCTGCGCACGTCGCATGTCCTGTGGGCGAGTAAAAGTTCGAGACCGCAGCCAATGAACGTGGATCAAGCGGATGGGACACGCGCCAGAATTTTTTCGTCGCGCTAAAAGCCTATTGAAGGGGGGGGGCAGGAGGGAGAGGGGTATGTGCAGGGCTTTAGCAGGATCACCGCACATTGCTCATGTTGCAGCGTGCGTGTTATCCTGGCAGGGATCAACACACCACATGTGGATTACTACACGCAGTGTTCTCAGCGCAAATTTTATGTTGAAGCCATAGACAGCGGGACTCTCGCTTGGCCTGGTAAAGCGGCCATTTTTTACGTGCTGTACACTCAGAAGTGTTACTGACGAGATCAATGTTTGTAACTCGGCGAAATGTTTCCGTCTCCCATTTTTTCGAGGGGTGCTGTTCTGGTTCTTTGTTACTGTGGTAATGGCTTGATTCGTGCGCTGGTTGGAATAGGTTACTATGGGGCGGCAACCACCGCCACGAGGGGAACTTAGAGCTCTGCAACTGATTGCGCTGCGTTACGTAGTTGGCGAGAGAAGTCAATAGAGTAATTGTTGGGGGTTTAAGTCTGAAAACCACGATGTAGTGGACGCCGTAGTCGTAGTCATAATGGGAGACTCTGGAAATTTCGACTACCTGGGGTTCTTTAACGTGCACCTACATCTTAAGTATATACGGGCCTCGAGCATTCTCGCCTCCATTGAATAGGCGGTCGACGCTGCAGGATTCTATCCCGCGACCATCTGGTCAGCAGTCCAACACTCCAGCCATCAGATTACAGTGACGCGTTGGTGAGATGTCAGGACGCGTGACACATTGAGATTCGAGTCGATGATGGTCTTTCTCTTGTAATCTGATTTTTTCGCTCTAAATATCTTTGTACTGCGTGTCCTTATCAGTGCCGCTCCTGCTGTATTTTCTGTCGACCCTTCATACGACCCTGTGCCCACGCAAGAAACCATGGGTTTGAAAAGTATTAGAGGGCCCCTTTAAGGTGAAAGCCTTCAGTATCATCGTTGGCTAACCTTGAAAATTACTGTGTGCGGTAGAAAAACTCACGTGAGCTTAGTTAGTTTTATAACAAGCAGAATAAAACTAGTGTGCTAGCCGGGATTGAACCCAGGTATTGAGCGTAGATGTTACTTATTCTACCAGAGGGACACGACAGTGCTTGAAATTGCTCACTCCTCCCCCCCCCCCTTCTCCAGATCTTGCGCCAATGGCTTACGTCGTGTAACATTTTTGCCCGATTTTTGCATCATAAGGGAGTTTATAGTGGGTTATAAAATTCACGACGTTACGCTCAATGGTGGTCTAGTGATTATGGAGCTCGACTGTTGACCCTATGGCCGCGGGATCAAATCCCGGCAGCGGCGGCCGTATTTTCGGTGGAAGAGAAAAGGCTTGAGGCCCGTGTACTGAGATTTGGGTGGACGTTCAAGAGCCCCACGTGTTCGAAATCTCCGGAGCCGGCCACTACGGCGTTCCTTATAATGATATCGCGCGCTACAGTAAAAAAGTACAACTATTGTCACTTAAGAGTCCCCTGGCTTTATTATGTTAGAAATATAGAAAAACGTTTTATTGTGGAAACATTTAGTCAATTATGCGATATAGGCGACTCGTGTTTTACAACAGTAGAGTTAAAATGTTCAAATAATGTCCCTTATGCCTTCCGTCGTCTCGTTAGGTGCGTTTAACAAAGGAACAATCCCCTAAAACAATTCCTTTTCTTTCTTTCTTTCTTTCTTTCTTTCTTTCTTTCTTTCTTTCTTTCTTTCTTTCTTTCTTTCTTTCTTTCTTTCTTTCTTTCTTTCTTTCTTTCTTTCTTTCTTTCTTTCTTTCTTTCTTTCTTTCTTTCTTTTTTGAATATGTCCAGTTTCTTCTGTTTGACAGAAAGTACCACCAGGCAGAAAGGTGGGATTCATGATGTTATGGTCGATGACTTAGATTTATGTGGACGGGTCATTGGCAGCAACGTTTGAATAATCTTTCTAACACCTTTTGTCGCTTTTTCCTCAGAGAACGTGCCAATAATTTTAATACGAAGTAAATTGTATTTCTAGCTTTTCTAAATGCATGTCTTGACGTAGGAGTGATCAAGCTACGTGCATGTTTGAAAAACCGTCACGTGGACCAGCGGTAGACCCAGAAGTTGAAAACAGAAGAAAACGGAAGTGTGATGAATTAAAAAAAGTGGATGAGTACTACTACGTAAGGAAGGTAAGAAAGCCCGTTGCAAGGAGCTGTAGAATTTTGCAGAATTATAAAACATGCTGTAATTTTACTACCACTATAAACAAGCTTCTTGAGAACATTTATATGTGTTGAATACTCTCCAATATTATTACATGATTACTACCGTAAAAACACTCAGGGGACTAGAACAAGAGACACGGGACCACGCTAGAGTGATCCCATGTTTCTTGTTCTCGTCTCTGCCTCGTTTTACGCTAGTAACCATGCCATATTGTCGATACCATCTAGCCCAACTTTCCACCTTAGGATACTTTAGGATACTATCAAGATCATAGTGAAAGCTGCGCGCATAAACGTCCGACGCTTTCTGTGTCTCAACGTGAGCAGCGCGAGCACACAGCGATGCTACATTATATGTGATACTCCGCATGCCTTAGTGAGAAACAAGATGATCTCTCCAATGGGCCGACGACGAGGGCTTGAAAGTTTCATACACTTTGACAAACGAGTGTTGATGGGTGGTTCTGCATGGCTCTTTTTTCAGATGCGAAGCAGCTTAGAGCGGAGTTCAATCCGGTGGTGTGCGGCCTGACCACCCCTACTGCGCATGTGCTAACCCTCCCCCCTCTCCGCGCGTGAGCGCGAGGAGGTGGGAGGAGATCGGATGAAGGAGGTGGCGTGAGCGCTGCCTCCGCTTCGTTTCTCCTTTCCCGTTTATCTCTCTCCGACGCAGCTGTGCGCTCGTATATAATGCGGCGTACGCTCGTATATAACGCGACGCGCGCTCGCTCCGTTGCACTCTCCTTCGCAACGGCGCTATGGATGTCAACGTTGGCGCCAGTTGTAGCGGCATCGGTAACGTAACCTGTGACAGCAACGCAAGCAGCGTAAGCAGCACCGCTGATACACAACTCCACACACAAGTCAAACATGCACGGAAACATACAAATGGAAACAACTAATGGAAGCACAAGTGAACACCAGCGCTGCTTCGCATCCCCACATGGTTCCCTTTAGTGAGAGATGGTGTAATTTGTTCCTCGCGTTTTTCAATAACTTTATTAACCTTGTAAAGGGCTGGTGGAAAAGCGAACGTTGTAGAAATAAATAAACGTTGGTTATGTGTGCATTTGGCAGAAACTTTATTTTGCATTACTCTGTACAGGTAACTGAAGCCGAAGAATAATCACGTTTTTCACTATGTATATAAGCTCGGCATGTTGGTCAGGGATTGGTACTCGTGAAACTTTAGTACTAACGCAGGAAATTATAGGGCTGATTTGGAGGCAATCGCTTCATTTGAAACACTAGTCTCCGTTTATAAGATGTAAAAGCTTGCGTCCACACTAAGCGTTAGGTACAAAGCTAGAGCAAACATGGACGAGTTTAGCTAATAGAAAACGGTGCATAAGCACTTATAATCTACCTAGCAGGCCCTCAGCTGGATAAGGTTGAAGCTTCGGCTAACTGGTTCATGCTTGCAACAGTTTTGGTAAAACAAAGCGAACTCTTTCTTCTTTTGTTCTGGGAAGGATTTCGCGCAGTTGTTTATTCTGTTTCAAGGGGTCCAGCTCCTTCCGAAGTCTTTATCGACCAACAAAACAAGGCACACTTTCTGTCCGCAAAGCATTTTCATAGCTGCAACGCGGATGCATTCCACAGTTCTTTGTGAAACTTGTCCGCGGATAAAGTTGAGGTGCCTGAACTACGGTCGCTTGAGAAGGTGGAGCATCCCCGCCTGGGGAATGGCACAGCTGCATAGAAAGGAGCTTCATATCAAAGAAAGATCTGCCGTCGAGAGTGTTAATTATTGATATTCTCAGTACTTTCACTTTTATCGAACAAGCCTTCCGGCGTTCTTATTCGGCATAGAACCGCTGTTTCCCGCTTAAGCGGTCTAAACTTCATACATCATGACAAATTGCCCGTTATTAGTTTAGCTCCTCTACTAAAACCAACACAGTTTTGAAAATGACTTTCGACAACTTCGCATCTGCTGGAATTTCATCATGGCTTCGGTAAAGCTATTAGTTATCGACGGCAAACGCGTGAAATATTTGTTTAATTTTTCTAAGGCATTCGACCGTGTCCGACACTCCTTACGAATATAATAAAACTGATCCATTCGGGATTAGTAACAAATTTCGTCCTGGATTGCGGCTTATCTGGCCAACTGCGTGCTGTAAATAAGCGTGAATAATGCTGAGTGCTCTGTGTAAGAGTGTTTGCTGGTGTACAACAGAAAAGTGTGCTAACGTAACGTAACACCAGCAGTCTGTTCACGTGACGTCATGAGGACATAAGCTTTTAATTAGGCACTATATAAGAGCCATCGGTTTCACATTTTCTCCTACCCTGCTTAACTATGCAGTCGTACGCCGGTTCCGCATGGTCACGCATGACCATCGTGCACGATCAACATATTAAGGCGAAAGCCTTCAATGTCTCATGCTCATGTCCGTCCGTCCGTCCATCCGTCCGTCCTTCCCTCAGTCCGAGCCCTGGCACGGTGCCATGTGACCACCGGGGCGCGCAAACGGACGCTGGTCGCGTCAGACTGTACAGCGCTCACTTGCTTGCGTAGCGTCGCTGTGCCCAGCGTTTCCAATCATGCAAGGAGGGAGACGCGCGCATCGCGTTTCCATTCTGACTGACCCCGTCTCAATGGACACAGGCGTTAGCAGAACAACACACTTTGGAATTTCAGTTTAAGCGCTGGAACGCCGATGGCGTCTGCATGATGCGCAAAGCGTGAGAAAATACGAACGCATGCGAACGGAGGCAAATTAGTCTCGTGTGTCGCTGCGATTCGCGATAGAAAATTAAGAAAGAAAACACGCACACATTCCGTTTGTGTGTCCATCCCACTGAGAGTGTAGAAGAAAAAAGACATGGCATAGCCAGTCGAATGGCCAGAAGCTTTCGCCGAACACACTTTGTGATGTGCACAGTGTCCTTCAATTTTTTTACGAGCGAAGCTCCTTAGGCCGGCACCCCGCCGTCGCCGTCGCCGTTGAAGCTCCCTGGTACGGTGCCAGCTGTGGCGTCTCCCCCCTCACGCGGGAGGTTAAATCAGCTTTATGAGCGCTGGAACGCGGATGGCGTCTGAACGATGCGCAAAGCGCGAGAATACGAACGCATGCAAAACGGAGGCATATTAGTCTACCTCTCCCTCTTTGTTCGACTCTGCCCCCTGCCCTCAAAACCGGCGAAACGCGCGAAACCATCGCTTCACCCTCTCGTCCGCCCAGTGGTTGGTCAGCTGCCTGGACGATGAAACGGCCCGCTCGCCGAACGCCGCGTGCGTCCCATTTCTAAGGAGCTTCGCCCGTCGGTTGTATTCGTACACGGAACAACTGCTAGTTTTTCTCATGTGTCGCGTGTTATTGACTGGGAAAACGGAGAGGCCAGCGTGTAGCCGAAAAGCGCGATATCCTGACAAGCTCAACGCTTAGTGCTGGCATTGTCCGCGCATTTTGTGAAGAATGAAATGGCAAGGAGAAAATACTGCTTCCAGAAATAGTAGTGAGGGCGAGGGACAAACCGCTGTGTTTTCTTTGAACCCGGAGTGCTTAGGGGGCCCTTTAAAAGCAAAAGTGATATGCTAAAGTTTGGAAATCAGTTATGCTGATGTGTGGACCGTATTTATTTGTAACGAAACGAGCCACCCTGTTTTGTGAAGATGACAAAATACAGCGAGCAAAAATAACAGTGATTGAATTTTCGACAGGCTCGCACTTGTATTTTTGATTAGAATAGTACTTGTAAAACAGCCATTAGTGCCTTGCGAGAAAATTGATTATTGGCAACACCTAATTGATGCTACAGGTGGAAAAGATATCGCAAATGTTTTCAATTTGCAAAGTGAAATACATACCTCCTAACCATGATTTACGTGATGTGACCTGTAGTACAGTAACGAAATTTACCGTGAAGAGCGCTATTCTAGTATACTTCAAGAAATTAGTTCAAGCAGCAAGAATTTCAACGCGCCTTTAAACGTGGAAGGGAAAGCCTTGCGTTTGTCGCTGTTATACTACTGTTGCGATTGTAGATAGAAACGAGATGAATTTCTCTTGCCAAGTTCCAGGGCAGTGATTGCTTTACACGCGTAGGATCTCTTACTCTGGCAGCGTATTATAGCTTTGCTCGTTATTATATTTTGTAAAATTTAACTGAAAAAGGAGCGGCATAAAAGTTGCAACGTAAAGATACCATCACATGGTCAGCAGTGATAATTTTTTCTGGGTGCGTATTTTTCAGTTTGGTTTACATTATACAGGGTGTTTCAAGAAATGTGTCCACTATTTTTTAAAAAATTAGGAAAATGCGGTATTTGCTCGCTGTCTTCACAATTGCTTTTTCTGTAGCGGCAGGCATCTTAAGATGGTTGAAGACATGATTTGAGACAGTAATTAAGAAAGTTAAATTAATTAACTTTTTAATTAGCGGAGCTTGGCGGTTAAGTCCAATGGGAGTATTGAAGTCTTTCATGCGAAGAACCCATTTCAGCTTTAAGATTTCGAAAAAGCGGCCTCTAGGAATAATTCCGAAGTAATGAAGTTCTCCCAAATTCAGCGGCGAAACCGAAACCGAAACGCGGAAGAGCGCAACTGCCACATTCGTCTGAGACGTCCACAATGAGTGAACGTCATTATATCAACCATCAACCGACTTCTTGGTGCGAGTGTGTGGGCTGCGCTTGCAGTTGACGCACATACGTTAACGAACGGGGAAGAACTGCACCTCTGTAACCGTTGTCTTGAACAGTGACGTCATTCTAGTCGTCTGCTTGTTGCGCTCATCGGTGCTTGGGTTTCGGTTTCGCCATTGAATTTGCCTGAATTTCATTACGCCACAATAATTAATAGAGGCCGCTTTTTCCAAATCTCAAAGCTGAAATGGGTTCTTCGCATGAAAGACTTCAATACTCCCATTGGACTTAACCACGTAACTCCGCTAATTAAAAAGTTAATTAATTTATCTTTCTTAATTACTGTCCCAAATCATGTCTACAACCACCTTAAGATGCCTGCCGCTACAGAAAAAGCAATTGTGAAGATAGCGAGCAAATACCGCATTTTGCTGATTTTTTTAAAAATAGTGGACACATTTATTGAAACACGCTGTGTATGACCACCTAAATTGTATACTGTAGCAATTGACGGCTTCTAATGGAACGCTGTTCAAGCGGTAGACAAGTCGACTGTAATTGCTTCGGTTCACACGCAAAATGTCGCACTTTCTGGTACTTAGGTTCATGAACCTTATTTTTACCTTATGTGGTGCAATTAACATATTTTATACCTTCGTTGACTTCACTATCTGGTTTTCGTCAAAAAAAGAAACTAGCCGTCAAAACTGCTGCCTCTGTTCATTCATAGCGAGGGTCTCGTTCTGGCAGACTTAATGCATTCAAGTAGTATGCCAGGGGTTATTGGTGGCTCTTCACTAGGTCAAGGTTCACGGACCACGTGACGCCATCTGACAAAAAGACAGTGTTCCACACTCACCGTCATGGCTACGAGCGGAGCTCGTTAACACTCCCAGGTTTGCATGCACATAAATACCTGATAAGTCGACGGAGGGACGACCGCAGCCGTAGCTCAATTGATCGGAGCATCGGGCGCGCATCCGAAGTTTGCAGGTTCGGTCCTTGCAGGCGGTAAGGTGTCGTTTCGTCCAGTTTGCTTTGTTCACATCTATATCACGATTACTACAATACACTTAAAACAATACAATTAACGTCTTCTATACCTTACATGGCTTCAGTGTGTGCTTATTTTCATTCAGGTTGAGTCAAACAAAGAAACGAGTACTCCAAATTCCTTTCCTTCATTTATCCTGCGCCAGTAGTACAAATGCAGCTATGTCAGATTGATTATTATAAGTTCACTGCTCCTGGATGTTTTTTTTTTTTTCATGTGGAATAGACAGAGTTTGTGCGACAGTCAGAGTAATTATGGAACAGGAGTGCCAACAACGGGTGGGAACATTAAACATTCAAGTAGCTTTTTCCTTGAAGCCGCAGACCGAAAGTGGCTACAGAAGAGCTACCAGATTGCCAGTCAATTTAAAAGAAGCGATACAGCGTTATAGATTAGGCAGTTTAGCCACACAAGAACATGCGCTGTGCATCACCATAAGGAACTAGCGCGTAACGTTATCATAGGCAGCTTCAGAAGCGCGCTCGACACGCATTCGACAACATGCACAAAACTTCGTGACTCTGTATTTGCAGGCGCGCCGCACATTTTGTTGGGATTTCACAAAGCGCACCAGCATTCTAGGTAGGGGTGGGATGGGGGAGAGAAAACAACTCGCACGATACGAGCCGTTTTCTATACTCCTAGTTGCAACACACGCCTGCACGATTTCGTGATAGACTCTGGAGAAGTTTCTCTTGTTTCCCAAGGTAGTTGAATGGCTTTCATTGATTATGGTACGAAGTCCTCCCATGCATGTGATGTGCAGTCACAAAAAGTAGCGCCAAAATGAATTGACGGAGTTCACTTAATGTTAAAATATAGGACAATAGTGCTTGTTTCTTCACGCAATCTGACAAATTAGGTGCGCCTATGCAAAATTTTATACCGAATTAGGGCACCCACTCTCTATTCCAATGTTTTAGAACACCTAATAAATAATAATCTTTCGACCAGCTTTGGGCCGTCCGGCAAGCCGAAGATGCCGCCCGGGTCCAAGGACTTCCCGCCGTCATCTGAGGCACCGCCATCATTGACGGAGAGTGGGACGGAACAGGGGGGCAATCCCCTCTTCCCCCCGCCTCGCCCGAAGGAGCCGGACTTCAAATAAAGTTTATTCATTCATTCATTTAGCCACATAGTGCAAAGCTTTGAGAAATCTGATGTAGGCGGTGAAGAACGACATGATGCTGCAACATATTTCCCCTTCTTTTTCCAGGGATGTAACTTCTGCAAGTATAGCTGCCTGTTTGTAAGCTCGACCAGACATTCTGCGACACGAGAGACTTGGCTAAGGGAAGAAGATGGAACCCCCCTGCAACGCCTCCCATCCTGAACAGGTAAGGAGCAAGGTGAAGCTAAGTGTTAAATCATGCTAGTTCGTATTGTGTACAATATGATGAGTGCACACACAAAAGGACAAAAGAAGATGGTTGTAAACTAATCCTGTTTATGTCGTTATTTTGTCAGTCCTTCTTTTCTGTTTCTGTTACATTTCGTCTTCACAAGTAGTTATATTTATTGTTAATGTGACAAAGATAGGTACAATCCAATTCGGCGTAGTTTCGGCCATCACTTCTCTACTACAAGGACATGCGTTCTGCGGTGTCCATTTTTTCAAGTGGTGTTCGGCGAGAAAAGAGAAAGCGACACGTGCTTCGAATGAAGCGGTCAGTATTAGCAACTTCGAAAGGCAAGCGAGAAAACGGCTTAAACTAGAGCCATATCATATAAGGTAGCAATATTTATTTGCGGTAAATGCCATGGTTCATTTTGCTTTGTATACTACCTAATTTATGTTATATTGTTATTTCTTTTGTTCCAGAAATGCAAAGGCGGGTATTGCCTACAAGAGGAAATCCCAATCTCTGAAGACATAGTAGAAAAATTAGGTTTTTAAAGAAAAGTACGAGACATGAAGCTACTATAAACCTACCGCATCTTCGTACTGCTGGCCAAATTTACGAACGAGTACATTATCACACTCGTTGTCACCCGTGTCACAATATTTTGGGATTAATGTCTCCTTCAGCCACATACATCGTTCATGCTCGCACGCTCTTTCGAGCTGGTACAACAAACCATTACCGGGCGATGTTATCGATTCAGATTTTATATGGAATATGATGGCGACGGTAAAAACCAGTTGAGAGTGTCCATATAATTGTTATCGCAATAAACAAAATCTGTAAAACTAGAACTACACTTCTAGTTCTATTGTTCTAGTGGGCACTGCGCAACTGTGCTTGCAGTAGGCATTCTATGATAGTTTGAAAGGGCCAATGTAACGCGCACGGACGCTCGTTTCCTTACGGCACGGTTGAGGCATCCACCGAGTACCGAAGCAGGTTAGCAATTGAGAAGGCGATGCGCACTGGACCCGATTACACTTTCGCGTTCTACTCTTGAAGGCGAAGCTCAAACGTCCTCCAAGTTTTTCTTCTTTGTCGTTGCACAAAAAAAAAAGGAAAAACATACCCATTTGCAGTAAAAAAAAAAAAGAGAGACCATCAGAGCAAGTTTTTGGGCAAGTTGGTGGTCCATTATGTGACAACAGTGCAAGAATGGACAAATGACAAGGAAGAAACACAGACGAGCGCTCACCTGTGTGTAGAGGGCGTGATCTACAGCATCCCGTTGACGTGCGGAAAACAGTAGAGTTTTAGTTTGGCGTTTTTACGCTCCGCTCAGCAGCTAAGCGGAGCGAGAACGCGAGAGCGCATGCGCCTTCCGCCACGGCCGTAAGCGGGTTAGCGGAGCGAGGGCCCACACACCGCTTACGGGCTGCCTAAAGGCCTGACCACACGCACCCGTCGCAGCGCGTGGTTCTTTGACGCGGCGCCGCTCCCTCTCCCGATGGAGAGAGGGGGGCGCGCAGCTTCGCGTAGCCACGCGCCCTCTCTCTCCATCGGGAGAGGGAGCGGCGCCGCGTCAAAAAGCCACGCGCTGACGCGCTGCAACGGGCACGTGTGGTCAGGCCTTAAGCGGAGCGCGGAGCGTCGCTGCCGTTTTCGCGAGTGGAAGGGGGGATCTGGAACGCAACCTGGCTGGCTTTCGGGCGGCTATTATCAAGTCAGTGCTTGCTTCTCTGCAAAGAAAATATACACCGTCAACATATTTAAAGCGCACTTCTAAATACGTCGTGAACAAATAAATTCATACGTTCTCATTTGGGTTTGTAAATGCGACTAAATGTTTTTCGCTTTTTCTTTAGTGACGCTGAACATCCCCAGAGGGCGCCGTAACTGCTAAGGATCCGCTACGCTAGTCCCGCTGCCGACAACGCACAACTAAAACGAGAAAATCATCCACCGCTCCGCTGCGGCTTAGCGGGCCGTAAAACGACAAACTAAAACTGTCTAGTATGTCGGTCAAACCGGCCGATGCGTGAACGACCGGCTGCGCGAACACAGCAACAATGTTCGCCAAATGAACAGCGGGCACTTAGCCCTTCATTGCAGCACCTGTGACACTGTTCAGTGCAAACCCCTATCTTAGCGTGCCGAGTGTTGGGGTGATGTGGCTCTCAATTAATGTGTGAAATAATGGAGGCAGCAGAAATCGCGAGACTTGGCGATAATTGCGTGAGCGTCCCGTCCACTGCCTTGGCGCAAAAAGAAGTTCGGTACATGTCCCGTGCGCATGACCGCCGCAAGTGTTGTAGGGTGATATTACTGTGCAGTTCTTTTTTGCAAATAGTGCTTTGCAATACTTTTTGTTCACGTGTCGCTTTCTTTATATTATGTCCGATTTCAGAGATAAACTTCAGTTGTAATTCAGCGCTCGTCTGTGTTTCTTCCCTGTCATTTTTCCTTTCTTGCGCTGTTGTCACATAAGAGACCATCAGGTTATTCAGGGTGCCGAATTGGCACAAATGCACAGATCGAGATTTGAATATATGTAGGTGCGAAATACACAACATCAACAAACGTTTAACTCGACTTTTTTATTCCAACATCTCAAACGCTCCAAAGTAATCTTGATGAATGGTCCAATATGTGAGACATGTTATATCGGCTGCAATGAGTCGGCGCTAACGGCGCGCACGGCGCAAGCTGTTAGACTGCATTTTCTAGGCCACGTCATGCATATATCCAGCACAGTGAGAGCAAGCAAAACATGCGTTTCTAGACGTTCTAACATGTGAAAGGTTATCTTCCTCTTGTGAAATGTGAGATGCTCTGTAAGGTTATCTTATTACTTTAGGACAGATGGTTAACGAGGTTCTTCACAAAGCGTCCACGTGTAGAAGGGTGAGTTCAGACCGCATTGAAACCTGGTCACAACGGCGCCATTGCCGAGCTGCATTTTAGTTCCGGTCATTGCAGTATCTTCTAATTCATCACGCGACTTTGTCTTCAACCTGGAATATAGAACAATGCAAGAAATAATGTTGATAATAAAAATCTTGATAGTAACGTTGAAATAACACTGAACGGCCTAGTTTCGGAATGTTTTGCCACTTTCTCGGTACGGATGCTTTCGCAATACCTTTCGGCAACAGAATATTCACTGGCGAACGCAATCGCGTAGGCACTGCCACATATTCTAGCAAATTCACGCCGGATGTCCAGCCGTAGACCTATTGTCAACGAGTTCACAGAACGTGTTCATCAGCTAAGTGACACGAACGAAATCAGTTCTATACTCGCATTTCTTCCTGTGAATCAGGGTATTTCCCACGTAAGAGTCAACTGATTGATTCCGCTTCACTGCCTCCAAAAGCAGCACACTTTCAATAGGGCGCCACCTTGATTCAGTAGTAAAGTGGACATGGAGCCAATATACGAACATCAAGTTGCTGCGACGCTTGCACACACTTACCCCTGGAAGACTAGACAACATGACTTAAATCTATCGCAGTGTTATTTTACTTACCATGCAACACAGCGGGTGCGTTGGTGCTAAAACTGGCCGTGCAGGTCCAACGAACGGGAATCAGTATTATTCCACATCCTGCACAAAAGGTAAACACGAGGCCAAAAACACGGCAGCTCTGTGCGCCGAACGTAGGTCCTGGTGGAGGCCAAATCCGAAGTGAAAAGGATTATCACCCAGCATCTTGCGAAGAACATCATCTTGCCCGTCGGAGAATCCATCCGGTGGTCTGAAGACTGCAAGGCCCGGCAACTGCGGCCAGTAGCAGAAGCAGTAGATGTCATGACTCGCATACGGCGTACTACTTTCCCGGGCTAATGCGCATATTTGAGTATGTTCTGGGGCTTCAGTCATCGAATAAACGAACATGCTCATCGACTCCATCTCCTTAAAATAGCGGATCAGGGGGGCGTCCTCAGGTGCACATTGAATGTCACGAATGCGAACAAGAAGCCACGGGTCCAATCGCGCCTTTTTCTACGAGGCACGAGTAAATCCCGCATACGCAGCCTAGGCGATCCTTCATGTCCGGGATAGCGGCAATATGCCGGCGGATACTCTCGACGGCCATTGGCATGGTCATTCCCCTGATCTGCGGAATGGTTACATAATTTTCGTCCTCCAGGGAATATAGCTGATATAGCTCCAGGGAATATAGCCAGGAGCACAGCTTGTCCAAGTCAACAGATGCCATCACGAATAATGGAAATTACCTTGAAAGAAGGCTACAGCATCCAACGGGAGTCGCTCGTCGGCTATCCTTCAAGACCACTGATTTTAGCAACCTAGTCTGCTGAAGTGAGTCGCTGTGACGGTCCGTATAGAGTTGTGTGTGCCACCCGTATGCACGTTTCAGTGAAAGTGCCTACCTTTAAACCCTCGAGGTGTCGTTACGAACTGGTGTAAAGAATTTCGGCAGGTGATAGCCCTCAAGATAAGTGCTGGAACGCTGCGATAGAGGTGCGTGTTTGAAAGGCATGCTGTGATTGTGTCACGAGGCGTCATATCTGAACAAGGGCACTGAATTTCACCCTTTCATTACAGCTACTGAGAGAGTGGCAGTTATCTAACTCAAAGAAATCTTCGTAAGGATGTGAAAAAATCGTGCGAATGTCTGTGGTCCTACGTGCCAAAACCACGGTATGATTATGCGAGACGCCGTAGTGGAGGGCTCCAGAAATTTTGACCATCTTGTGTTCTTTAACGTTCGCTGACATCGCACAGTACACGAGCCTCTACCATTTCGCCTCCATCGAAATGCGACCGTGGCGGCCTGGATCAAATCCGCGACCTTCGGGTGAGCAGCCGAGCTCCGTAGCAACTGTTCCATCGAGGCGGACTCAATAACTATTGAAACTTGCCACAATTACGCAACCATGTCATCCAAGTACCACGTTACTTCGAAGATGGCTGCATGTATGAAATAAAAACTAAAGATTTTGAAAGTGGAGCTTAAGTTGAATAAACCGAAAGCGAAGGAAAATCTTTAATAAACACGCATTGTTCTGCGATGTAACGAAGAATTTTCTTTTAATGGGATACTCTGCCTTTTTCCTTTGTTTCTACGCGGACGATGAACCAATGCGGCAGAATTCAAGTGCCTATCACGCTTTTACACATCATTGCTTCCTTGTTTATCCGCGTTTCTGATATTTCCTTTTGACATAAGCGTCTGAATTCGCTTCAAATGAAGGAAAGAAGTGGACATTTAAGATATCTGAAGTAAAATTAGCGCAAAAGCAAAAACACGGACAGACAAAGAGCACGGGACTGGCGCTCTTTGTCTGTCCGTGTTTTGCTTTGCGCTACAATTTTTACTTCAGAAGTCATGAACCAACTAGCCCAAGAAAACGTTTGGTTAGACATTTAAGGGCTCGTTTTTCTTTAGCTACGCACAATATTAATGAAAAATAACAGACAATGACGCCAAGGAAAATATAGGGGCTGTTTTTAGTAGTGACTGTAATGTAAACGTGAAGAAAGAAACGTGAAAGAAAAAGTGGACTTGCCGCTGGCAGGAAATCAAACCTGCCTCTTTCGAATAACGCGCCCGAAGCTCTACCAACTGAGCTACAGTGGCGGTCATCCCACCACCCCGTCCCTTTTATCGGGTATATATGTGCATTTAAACCTGGGAGTGGTCAGTTGCCAGCTCGTAATAAGACCACGTGTTACGTGACAGCAACAGGCGGCAAAAGAGTGTGCCGCATTTGTCGTCATGGCTACACGCGGCACTAACACTGACAGATTTAAATGCACATATATACCCTATAAAATGACGGGGACAGGGGAGTGTCTGGCCCAGTAGCTCAGTTCCCAGAGCATCGGACGCGTTATTCGAAGGTTGCAGCTTCGGTCCCTGCCAGCAGCAAATTATCGTTTCCTCCCCTTTTATTTCTTCATTTACATTACACATACTACTAATAACATGTCCCAAACTCTCCTTGGCATCAGTGTATGTAATTATTTCCCATTAATATTGTGTCTAACAAAAAAAAAACGAGCCCTTAAATTTCTAGTTCTTCATTCATAGCGAGGGTCTCGTTCTGGCAGACTTCAGGTAGTATGCCAGGGATTATTGGTCACTTACCCGGTCGTAACAAGCTCACGTGTTACGTGACACGAACAGGCAGAAAAAGAATGTTGCACACTCACCGTCATGGCTACTAGAGCCGCTGACTAACACTCCCAGGTTTAAATGCATGTATATACCCTATAAAGTAGACGGGGAGTTGGTAGAGCATCGGACGCGTTATTTGAAGGTCGCAGGTTTCGCCCCTGCCAGCACCCAATTATTTGCTTTCTTCACAATTACAATACAATTATTACTAATAACACCCCCTGTAATGTCCTTTTCACCATTGTGTGTTAGTTCTCGTTAATAATGAGTTCGCTTCAGTGATTCACGTTGATGTCTTTCTATTTACCCAGTTTCTGCTGAGTTAACTATATACCCACTTTAAAAAAAACGAAAGCGGGGCAGGGATCGAAAGACAGTGCGAACGAGTGTGCAGCCGTCATGAGGCGCGCATGAATTGGGCGTTGTAATTGAGCAAAATGCGTGTTAAAGGCCAAGTAGAAACACGAGCGCGCTTAAATAAGCGAGGCCTTGGTGTAATCGGGTGTGTGGGGGGTAGGGGGAGGGGGAGTAGAAAGTTACAAAAGCGGAGAAAAGTGACCAATAGTGACAGATCCGTTTCCCTGCGTAGCGATGGTCATAAAAAGGCAGCGCCTGCACTGTCTTGGCCCGTATCCGTGGACCTTCCTAAGGATGAGCTAGCCACGATAACTGTTGCCGCGTGTGCACTACCTCCCACGGGCGAATGCCGCATCTCCCGTTATGACGAAGAAGCGATGCGCAAGGCGATAAACTAAAATTTTATGACTGTTTTCGTAGTCAGCCTGTTTGCCGGTGCAGTCAGGGCATTATGCTAGGTTACATAATTAGTAGTCAAACACTTGCTGCAGTATACAGCGCCGATGAAACAGCTTCTTCCCTTCGCAGAGTGAGACTTTGCGACGCCGTAAAATCAGGGTTTCGGCTACCGTAGGCACATGGTTGTTCTTCATTACAAGTTTATAATATGGTTGAAAAAATTATAGTTTAAGTGCAGAAAAAATTTGAATTGTTATAGTTCCTTTAACCTAACCCGAATACAGCAGCTCAGAACAAACGCAAGAAAAATATATTAATGATAAGTCGTAAGGGACCAAGCTTATTGAAGATACGGGCTGGCAACAAAGGGGCAAATATGGCGAACATCAACACAAAGTGCATTAATATCCGTACCTAAAGATCCTAAAATCAACTCGTATGTTTTTCAGCATGGTTAAGTGGCATCAGGGGGCGTAGGCAGAATTTTTTCAGCAGGGGTGGGGGGGCGGAAGGCACCACCTCTATCTCAGGCCGGCCCAGGGAGGCAGATGTGGTCCAGTGTCATTTGGTGCTCTGTATGCCTTGGCAAAAAAAAAAGTTCGGGGAAGGGGGAGGGGGGGACGGGCCCGGTGTGCCACCCCTCCCTGGCTACGCCCCCGATTGGCATAACTCGAACAATCGAAAACATTAGTAACTAAATGCACAGTACATGACAACATGAGCACAAGTTTTTTTTCATCCGCCTTTTTTA
>JALIZH010019557.1:0-18225 GCA_030522465.1 Rhipicephalus appendiculatus | reverse complement strand
CAATGAATGCGAGCGAAGAGCCGATGTAGAAATGAAAACTTGGGGACGGTGTTGACGAGAGCAAAAGAAAGTTTTTCTTTCTTGTTTTTTTTTTAAGCCAACCGAATTAGCTTCCTGTCCTAGGCTGGATGGACTTATTCGCGCGAAAAGATGAGGACAATAAGAGCTCCAGCTGGCTGACGCCGGGACACACAAAAAAGAAAGAAATAAAATACTGAAAGGCGCAGGCAGTGCGTATATGACAACGGCTGCTCGCGTTTGGCAACGAGAATCGAGGACGTGAAAAAGACCTCGCAGCGTTCTTATCTCCACGTGGAATAAGAGAGGCCACAGAGCTGTGATTCCTCATCTGTAAACTCGCCTGAAAGAATGAAAAATTCCGAGTTCACCAGTGCGCGACATACTCTCGTCTTCTTTTCCTCAAAGTACATAAACAAAGAACAAAAAGGATGGTCTCATTTAGAGAACTGCATTTGTCTCATTTTATGCGCGTCCCTAGACTGCCCCTCTTTCCGATGTTTTATAATCTTCGGTGACCTTTCGTTGAATTGTTCATTTCGGGTGAAATCAAAAGTGCCCCAACGCGCACGTGTAGAATGCTCTTTCGGTGAGCTGACTTTGATTAAATTTGCATGTATAATACCATCAATCAGTATATAATCTAAAAGTTTTATGCCCTTGGCAGTCTTCGTGTGTCCCATCGGCAATAACCTTATCTCTACGGGTATAATACGAAATCTTTATTTCACACAACAGTGAGCTTCACAAAACGTAGAATTAAAACAGGCGTTGTCAAAAACACATGGCGTGCGTAGGAATATCTCGGGCGAAAATTTGGCGCCGAGAGTGATGATAATTTCTTTAGTCAATTTTTTAAATGCGAAGCATTTCTTTGCGTACTGCAGGCACGTTTAGCCTTTCTATCTACGTATCTATCTAGCCGCCTACGTCTGGGTGGTCTCGTGATTACCCCTTTAACTTGGGGTAGACCAAAATTAGTATGTGAGAATAAGATGGTTTGACGAATATGACTGAATATGACATGAATAATGACAATCCCGTCGCGTACGTCGTCAAACTCTTCCGGGCAAACCCTGTGGCACATACCCCGGGGCGGGTACGTGCCACAGGTGATTGACAGTTTAGACTACCCAGGAACGGCGAGACAAACATTGGTACTTTTAACGCCCGAGCGTTAAGAAGCTGACGTCATCAGCAGCGTTGACCGGACCAATGCAAATAATAAATGTCAGGGTCCCAACAGGAATCGAACCCAAGCATTCTGCGTGGCAATCAAGCATTCTACCACAGAGCCACGCCAGGTCTCGGAACTGCTTTTCGAATAGACACTAATGTTCGTGAAACTTCAATTGTCGTTGCAGTGCTGGCTATCCAATTTTATAAACATTACATATGTACTCCGATGATACAGCCGTCACGCCGGGTTAACATCAATTATAGTAAAGCGCCATCCACTGAAGTTCATATATGTTGCAGTGTCCAGGGCTACCATCCTCGCGAGCACAAGCGCTACATATCAGTTTACCGCTTCTGGTGTTGCTACTGCCCATGTTGCTGTTGGCATCGTTACGCAACTGTAAACAACTTGTTATGCAATATATATGCGACTGTGGAACATATGTCTGTGCGTACAACATTTGTACATATCTTTAGCGTAATTTCGTAAAGTTTCGCTTAATAAAACATTACAACACAGTCACCTTCCCTCCGCATGCTTCGCATAACATCGATTCCCAAGGTACGTGGAATCTGCCAAATTTTTTTTCCCCAGCTTTTTGAAAGAAACACATACCTTGGGAATCGATGTTATGCGAAGCATGCGGAGGGAAGGTGACTATGTTGTAATTGTTTCATTGAGCGAAACGTTACGAAATGACGCTAAAGATATGAATTGTAGTAGCCATACCCAGCATTTCGGGACATCGCTTTTAGTTCACCGTTTTTCACACCACGTGGCGTACAGACCTTTAACTTTCAAAACTGGCGCGATAACGCATGGCGCGCGGCAGACAAAGTGGCCATACATAAAAAAAAAAACAACAACAACAACAACGAAGCAGCTCGATGTCGACTATCGCCACCGAGAGCGAACCGTGATCGCTGACTGATAAGCGCAAGTCGTGTACGACGAGCGGTCGGTTGGTTGCTCGATCGGGAATCAAGTATTTTTTTTTTTAAGTGAATCCGCGCGCACAAGTCACTTGGCTGCGCTTGACAAACTCGTATTTCGAAAGGGCGTGCTGCCCTTCCTCTCGTCCTTTTCAATATATTTCGTGCGGTTGTATAGTTGTCGGCCCCACTGGTTTCTTGAAGAAAGTTAGGACGTCCTTTTGTCGCGGCCGTTTTTGTAATCTGTGAAAGCTAATTTCGAGAAAATAATATCAGCCTATGAGATGGCCATGACGCTTTGAGAATATGTAGAGACAGGCTTCACGTAGCTAATATTTGTTGGCGTCACTTAACAAGTGAATTTTTTCGCGCTATAGAGTGAAGGCAACGTGCCGTGCCGTATTCGCTGCCAGTGATAATCTTTTTTAAGAGCTCAAAACGTAGCAGAAATAAAGGCCTAAATTCATTACAGGGACGAAATTGCTGAATTATTTTCCAAATTTAAGCATTTTAAGAAAGACGCCTTAATTTAAACAACGCTCTTAACGTTTCTAGAGCACATAATAAAAGACGTCCGAAATGTATTTCATTGTACATGACATGCTATACAGCTCGTCTTCCCCTCTTTGCTGACTGTTCGTGAAAGCGTAATGAAACCAATTATATTCACATATGCGACCGTCCGCTGTGGTGATGTAGCGGTTACAGTGCTCGGGTTCTGACCCGAAAGCCGCGTGTTCGACCCCGTCCGCAGAGGTCACATTTCGATGGAGGCGAAATGGAGGAAGCGCGTATACTGTGCGATGTCAGAGCACGTTAAAGAACACCACATGTTCGAAATTTCCGGAGCCCTCCACGATGGCGTCCTTCATAATCATATCGTGGTTTTGTGACGTAAAACCCCCGATGATATTTGGATGTACGTACATAACCGCAAAGCACACCTCTTTGTTTCACTGGCTATGCGGTCTGCACAACGGCATCAGGTCTTGGTTAGGGACCCGATTATTTCGGCCAGTTTTATTTAGAACGAAGAACGCGTACAAGCGAGTTTGAAGATAGCTCTCGTCTGGTTTCCTTGCTGCTACTATAGTGTAATTGTTTCTTTGCAAGTATTGCTCAAGAACAGCGTGGTAATATTTTTACATGGTGATGTTTCTTAAAAGGTCCCTCGGTAGGACCTATTTATTACTTGCTTGACGCGCTTATTGGCGAGTTTTTAAATCAACCACTCATTGGTGCAATTAAATGTTTGACGCTAGTGCCATTCTACGCTTCTGGGACGCAACACAACACACGTTAAGGGGCCTTTCCACTACATGACATTATCATAGTTTAATTTTTTTTTTTCGAACAGTTTCAAGCACCGGCGTGGCTGTGTTGTAGAACACCTGTTTTCCGTGCAGAAGTACTGGGTTCAATTTACGTGCGAGCTATTAATATTGTTCATTTATTTGCAGCTACCTCGACCTTTCGCCCACGGGCAATGCTTTTTTTTCACTCACAACGAAGACGCCGACACCAGCGTCGGCACCGGATTTTTCGCTACAGATAACTTTTTTGTGGAATACTTAGCCACCAATGAAATCACGCGCTGCTCCAAAAACGCGGGGTTGGTGTAATATCACTATACTATAGCATGCCTCGTTCACATTAGGGACGCCTCTGATAAGACAACTACTCAATTTTTTTCAAAGAAAATTCGTGCCTCACATAATAATAATAATAATAATAATAATAATAATAATAATAATAATAATAATAATAATAATAATAATAATAATAATAATAATAATAACCAATATATTATTCTCATATGAGTATTGTGTTACTGTTGTTGTTGTTGAAGAGTTTATTGTTTCACATTTGTTTTCACGGATGGATCTACAATGGATGAAAGCTCGTCTGCGGCTTTTCATATACCCGTATATAAAATAGAAAGAGATTTCCGACTTTCTCGAAAGACATCGTCTACAGCAGCGGAGCTTGTTGCAATATTACAAGCTTCAAAATTCATTGTTGAAAGCCAGCAAAGGCAAAACTGGGTAATATATTCTGACTCCAAAGGAGCGCTACAAATGATTAAGGATTTTTATTTTCATATAGATGATAGCATAATATATTAAATCTTAAAAACAATTACCATCGGTTATCCGGACGGCCATGAGATATGTTTTCAGTGGCTTCCAAGTCACGTAGGAGTGATGGGAAATGAAAATGCTGACAAATTAGCCACTGCAGCACACAAAAAAGTTCACTTGACACCAGTGCCCGTTTATTTCTCAGAAAGCAAGAAGGTTCTTTCCGAACTGCGCCACAAATTGTGCAAAAACGCTTGATTTGACGAAAATACAAAGTCTTCACTCTTATATCAAATAGATCCGTCTCTCCGATTTACACCTAATCAAAAGATTGATAGACCATTTGACACACTACTGCACCGTCTACGATTAGGTGTTGCATACACACCTCACTTCTTATGCCGCATAAAAAGCAAGAACGTCCCCGCACTGCGACCACTGTGATCATGTCGATGCGTCAGAGGAGCATATCATTATTGAATGTCCGCGAATTGACGAACAACGCGCTCAACTGAGTGATCGATTGAACCGCCTCGACAGACGACCATTTACGATTGGAAAAGTACTTGGACCATGGCCACATCCCGATAATCAAAGGCGCGCAGTGAGCGCCCTCCGTGATTTTTTAATAGATACAAATTTAATTAACTGTCTTTAGTTCTTATTATACCTTGCCACTATTTTTTCGGACTCTATCCGCGATGTGATCACTATATATGAACTGGACTACGCCCATATATACTGTGCTCATTCATTCGTTATAAGCCCTATAGTGTATATATGTACCAAGTGACTCTGATTATTTTTTTTCTCCTTTTATTCTTAAATTTTTCGCATTTTTATGTTTGTCTTGTACATTACTGTCATGATGTTGGGATAGCCTGCTCCAACGTAGCCTACCTTCCCATATTTTGTCAGATATATATAAAAAAAAAGTTTATTGAACTCTACCGTAGGGATCGGCCGGTAGCTTGACCAACGACTCAAATCAACGGATCTTGCGGGCGAACGAGAAGCGCCATCGAGCAATGCGCGGTATACAGACAGACCTGCGATGGCGGAGGAGATGATGACCCACTATAACGTTCATTGTTCTTCACTCTATTATTATTATTATTATTATTATTATTATTATTATTATTATTATTATTATTATTATTAAATACCCCCACTGGTTTTCCCCTGAACTTATAAGTGCATTGAAGCATAAAGATCGCGCGCACAAGAAGGCTAAATGTTCTCCATTCAGCGAGTGGAAGAAAGAGTTCAGCTTTTTCCGAACTCTCTCTAAACGCCTATATAAACGGGACCGCGGTTCATATATTGAATTATTAGAAAAAAAGCGCTTCTGACAGGCCGGCTGAGTTTTGGAAGTATGTACGCAAACGGTCTAGTAAAAGTGAGGAGTCCTTCAGACTACTGGACTCAAACGGTGTTGAAGTACACGCTATTGCTGACTGTTTTGCCACGCATTTCTCATCCGTTTATAAGGCCTCAGACTCTAGCACTGAGATCGGACAACAGCCCATTGCAGTTAGCACATCTAGTGGTTTGTCGCTGGATGAAAATCTCATCTGTTCATGTATTAAGCGCTTGAAACCGTCCTTATCATGTGGCCCAGATGGCATCCCCTCCGCCATTCTAAAGGCTTATGGTAGTATATTTTCCCCAGTACTTACTACAATATTTAATAAGTGTCTGAAAACTTCCACATTTCCCAGCAGGTGGAAAACTGCGCGTGTTTTTCCAGTATTTAAGTCGGGCACCAAAACTGATGTTTCTAATTATCGCCCGATTTCTCTACTGTGTGCCACATCAAAGATATTTGAGCTGGCTCATCACAACATATTGTATTCTAGCGTGAAAAATTCATTGATTCCTAATCAACACGGGTTTCTCGCTGGCCGCTCAACTACCACAAATCTTGCCAGTTTCATGACGCAGATCTCCCCACCTCTTTCTCAGAGAGGACAGGTTGACGTAGTCTACTGTGACCTTAGCAAGGCTTTTGACGTAGTCAGCCACTCACTGATGCTAGTTAAACTTGCACACTTTGATGTTGACTCGTCTGTTGTGAATCTCCTGCATAGCTATCTGCTTAATAGATCATGTTATGTTGCCGTAAATGGCCAAACGTCTTCCTTGTACAAAGTGACTAGTGGGGTCCCTCAAGGGTCGGTATTAGGCCCACTCTTATTTTTAATTTACGTTAATGATGTTTCTTTTGCAATTCGTTATTCTTCTTTTCTCTTGTACGCCGATGACATCAAGATATTTAAGGAAATTCATTCAGTTAATGACTGTCGCCTGCTGCAGTCAGATTTGAGTTCTTTCTCCGAATGGTGTAACAATAATAACCTTTCCCTGAATACCTCAAAGACCAAATTCATGAGTATATCGCGCAAAACATCTATCGTGTCTTTTCCATACTCTGTCAATACCGTTTCGTTATGTAAGGTTTATGAGATCAGTGATCTTGGTGTTGTTTTTGATAGCACGTTAAATTTTTCTGCCCACACTCAACGTGCTGCCATGCGGGGTCTTCGTTCTCTCGGCTGTGTTTGCAGAATCTCTCGAGAATTCAGTTCTCCTACAGCCTTCCACAAATTGTACACCGCAATATGTCTTCCTCAACTTGAGTATGCATCTGTGATCTGGAATGGCGTTGCTAAATCCAGCAGTAACGCCATTGAGCGAGTCCAGAAAAAATTCCTAAGCATTTACAACCATCGTTTTGCTGGAAATGACTCTGGGTCTTGTCCTAACACTGCTGGATTATTATCATTACCATCACTTTACTGCCGACGAAATCGCGCTGACCTGTTATTTCTTTACAAGCTAGTTCATGGTATGATATCCTGCTCTTTACTTCTCAGTTGTATTAATTTTCGAATACCGCGTAAGTTAACCAGAGAGAATCGACCGTTTCATGTACCTGCCAGCTTCTTCCAACACTCTACCGTTCACAGAATACAAAGTCTCTATAATGTTAACTTTCTTGATCTTGATGTTTTTCACTTTCCACAGTCATTGTTTTTATCCGATCTATGCACTGTCTTAACATAGTTTTGCACAATGTATAAATTCTTCCCTTTTCCGTCTTTCAGGAAGCCTTCCGCATAGTTGTGTATATACCACATTACCTTTCACTCCAATTCCTTCATTCTCGTGTTGTCTTTTTATTCTTCCCCCCATTGCGTTGATTTCTTTTTGTCTATGCGTTTTCGCTCTTTTTATTTGCTGCCTCTTTCTGAAGACTGTCTCCATTGTATTGTTTATTTATCTTTTTGTTTTAATTCTGCGTGCGCCTGCACAAAGACCTTATGGTTGTTCCTGGGCACGTTAAATAAAGGAATGATTGATTGATTGATTATTATTATTATTATTATTATTATTATTATTATTATTATATAAACGACAAACAGTGAGTAGTTGTCTTATAAAGGGCGTCACTAACGTAAACGAGGCATGTTACTATTGATATTACACCAAGCGCACGTTTTCGAACAGCGCGTGATTTCATTGTTGGCTAAGTATTGTTAGCGAAAATAAACGTCTTCCGGGGGGCCAGAATTTGAGATAGATGCAAATAAATAGACAATATGAATATTCGGCTCGAGAGGAAATCTAATCCAAGACTTCGCACGGAAAACAGGTGTTCTACACTGTTTCGATAAAAAAGCACTATAATAATGTCTTGTAGTTCGAGGATCCCCCCTTCACACATGTAATATTGCGTGGCAGAAGTGTAGAATCGCACCAGCGTCGTACATTTGAATTGCACAGTGAGTGGCTGCTGTGACAACCGACCGATTCCCAAGTGCACAGGAATAAGTAATCAAACCGGCAGACGGCTGGAGGCGACGGGCCATGCCTGACGTTACTGACTGACTTTTTAAATAAAGTTTTCTCTCTCTCTCTTTCTTATTATCAGCAACACCATCAACAAAGAGTGCAGCTACGCATTTGCGCTTGTAGCCTTCCGGATCGAAGAAAAAAGAATTATGTCCTAGCGAGCATTTTGCATGCTGTACTTACAAAAGGCACTGTAGGACAGTTTGAAACAAAAAATTACACCATCTCCCGCTAAAGGGAACCATGTGTAGATGTGAAGCAGCGGGCGCTAACGCTTACATTGGCGGTGGCGTTGACGCTGGTGCTCATCGCAGCGTTGCGCAGGACAGAAAACTGGGGAGGCGCAAAGCACGCAGTGATGGAGCGGTGTTTCCTACTGGAACATGCCAATCGCTGCAAATGGGCAATGAGAGACAGAAGACTCCGACTGGACACAGAGACCCGCAGTCCGCTTTTAGTTAACGCGCACGCTGCGAATTTTTATTGTTCAACAACGCACAGGAGAAATCTCCCACCGGCACCACCTTGGAGGTCAAGATCCATTGCCATATATACGGGGTGGCCAGTGAACGGTTGTGCAGCGCGAGCAGTCGGTTTTTTCAACCAAGAAACTCGCTAGCAGACGCTGCCTGCGTCGGCGTCGCGAAGGCGACAGAGGGGGGGAGAGAGAGGGGGGGGGGGACGCGCATGCGCAGTGGGAGTTTGGACGCCGCGGGCAGGGATGCCTAGAGGAGAGAGGGGGGAGCGTAGGAGAGGAGAGAGAGGGGGAGGCGCATGCGCAGTGAGGGTGTGGTTGCCGCGGGGAGGGATGCCTAGAGGAGAGAGAGAGGGGGGAGAGGAGGTTTTTTATTTTTATTTTTTTGAAAGGTTTGCGCATGCGCAGTAAGGGTGGTCACGCCGGCACACCACCACCACCACCGGATTAATCTTCGCCATAAGATGCTTCACATCTAATATATATGTTACGAGCACAGACGTACCTTTTCCTTGCGGCAGGGTGGATGTGTCCGCCGAGAAATTAAGCGAGGCTAGCGACTGTGAAGGTGAAGTGAACGAAGCTCGATTGCGCTAACGCGTTCTCCTCTTAAATTCTTTAATTGGTTTATGCGCGCTTCGAAAATTTCCTTACAGGTTATACGCGGAGGATAAAATGTTCTGTCAAGTGCACGGATATATGAATGTTGCTCAATGTCTTGAATAATAAATAGCGCAGAAACTAACGAATTATGTTGAGCGATAACGGTGGTTTAGCGAAATTAGGTTCAGTAGCCTTGCGTCATCTCTAAAGGGAATCGAGTGCCCGAGCCTCCGTGTCCCGAGCTTATCAGGGGACGCCCTTGTACTTTGCAAAAGAATAACTCTTGTGTGTATATAATGTACATAGTCTCTGTGAGCGTCTTATGCTGTGAGCTCACGCGCTAGCTGGGTAAGGGGCTGGGTAAGGCGGTGTGGCCTCTCCCCTCTTACACTCTCTCAGCAATCATGTGATGACGTCGGGGAACGAGATTCTGCAGACGCATGCTGAACCAACGCGTTGTATCCTAGTCAGAACGCGCTGGCACGCGCTACCACGTTCGGGTCTGCGTTCGGGTCTACGTTAACAACAACATAAGAGCATAAACACAACACAAACTACAACACTCAATACGCAACATTAACGGAAACAGCTAGTCGAACCGATGCAAACGCGGTGTGCTTCGCATCGCCTCATGCTCCCCTTTGGCGGGAGATGGTGTCATTTTTTTTTCGCGTACTTTTCGAATAATTACCGCCAAAGGCAAAACGTTGCAGTACCAACACGTGTAAAAAGCGTAGTGTTTTTTTTTAGGGGCGAAGCTCCTAAAGCCGCGGGTCTGTACATCCCTGTCTCTTGGTACGTGACCGCCTAGTTCTATGACAGACAGACAGACAGACAGACAGACAGACAGACAGACAGACAGACAGACAGACAGACAGACAGACGGACGGACGGACGGACGGACGGACGGACGCACGCTTCGCCCCACTCATCATCATTCACTCCGTGGATATGCTGTAATTTTTTTATGTTCGTCATACAGTCATGTCACGTCATATCACATTTGGTATATAGCCAGGAAACGAAACGGCTGCGAGCACGCCATGAGCGTGGCGTGTAAGTCATGGCGTACATGACATCCGTGCCATAATTTGCATGTAAGGATCTGTTATTTGTGTTCGTCATACAGTCATGTCACGCCATATCTAAATTTGGTATATATCCAGGAAACGAAACGGCTGCGAGCGTGCCATGAGCGTGGAACGTAAGTCATGTCATACATGACATACATGTTATGATTTTTATGTTAATACTTGTCATCTATATTTGTCACGCAGTAACATTGCATAATACCAATTTCAGTATATATCCAGTGAATGAAACGGCCGCACGCGCACCATGAGTGTGGCATGTAAATCATGTCATAAATGGCGTACATGTCATAATTGTTAATACCTGCTTTTTATGTTCGTCATACACTCTTGACAAGCCTCAATATTTTTGGTATACCTTAAACTAAGAAACGGCCGCGAGAGCGCTAATAATGTGGCATGTAGATCATACCGTTCATGACATAAGTGTCATGAGTTTCATGTTATGACCTGTCATTTATATTCTTCATGCAGTCATGTCATGCCACAGCAACTTCGGAATTTCATACCTTCAAATCTGTATGCCATCTCGGACACTTTTCGTATGACATCACTCAACACATAGATAGCATATAAGTCATTGATTGTAATTAACCCGAACTCCTAATTAATGAGAACAATAAACAGTACAAACCAATGATATGAAATTGTTATCTACCACCTTATCGTAACTGTTCACATTGGAAACACTATATGCACTGTACTACATATGTGCTTCTACACTGAGAGCTTCCCCCATAAGTTTAAATTAAATGGTTAGATTAGTGATAAATATTTATTACGGTTATGAAATTCCTGATGCTTCATCCACATAATGTACGTCACATCTGCAGACTTTTGCTGAGTTTTTACCATGATCAACGTCCACTTTCTCATCGATTTACCGACAGGTGATTCTTTTACCCCTGTAATGCTGCTTTCCTGCACTATCGATTTGGAAAAGCTCTTCAGGAAAAAAATCCACCCAGCGTAATCCCACGAAATTGCAAACACAAAGACAGGTTGTCCTACCGTACATGCCACTAGAGTGCAATTAGCGAATACGTTATCGTTGCGCTACAATTAGCTTTTCAAAAATCACCCCATACATTTTGAATGGATGCACAAAAGTGTCTCGGGAAAAAATTCCAGCCGGCCGATTAAAACTAATCGCGTTGTACCACATAAGGAGGTTGTCAGCATTAAGTGCCTCAAGTGCAATTAGCGAAAAATCAGGCATTGCTCAGTAATCATTTTTTGAAGAACGCTCCCCATAGAGTTACGCCCAGCGCTTCCCCTTGGGGTCGGCTTTGCCGCACTAGTCGATGTCCCAGATTGCTGGACATGCACAGCTACTTGGCCAAGTTGGAAACGGTTCATCATTAAGAAGCGCGAAAGAAACACAGGGACCAAGAAGAGATTATGAGGGCAAGCGCAAACAAAACATGGACAGAGAAGAGAACGACGACACAAGCGCTGTCTATCCACTGAATTTTTAATGGAAAAAAATCACAGATATATAGGGGTAAGAAAAAAAATTAACAAAACAGCACACGCCCTAAAGATGACCAACAGAGAAAAAAAACTCATGCGTACACTAATGCAACTGCGCACCTTCCAGAAAAGACACTTCCTCAACAATAAAAGCGATAGAAGGGCAGCTCACGCACGTGTGTATCTTTTTTATAAGTAAAAACGTCTACGCAGACAGCAAGCTACCCCGAAGGCGTGAGCTCGGGAAGCAGTGGCAAAACGGCAACGCCGACAACAAGCTGCTACTCCGTAGTTGAGGGCGCGGGAAGCGGTGGCTCAACGACAAAAACACATTGTATATACTGTACACACGCGTTGTCATTCATTTACATGCGCGAGTGGGCAATGTGACGGGTGATGTTCGGTAAGAACGATCATCAGTGCTTCGCCCACTCCTCATGATTCACTTCGTGGAGATGCGTAGATTTTTGTTTTTCATTCCCATCATCCTTATGGAGATTCAGGACATGGATCCAGGATTTGTGTTTGTCGAACGGAAGCCCCGTATAGAGCTTGAAGCCTGCTTAAATCCACCCACATGAGGGAAAGCGTGCGTCTGCGCCGCCATTCAAGGCTAGAATTCTCGCAAAAACCGCGAGTGCGCGAGATGCTCTCGATTCATCACTCCATCTCATTTGGCACGCACACCCGCATCGGGTCTAACCCGCAATTATGCTCCGGCCGTACAGTGGTTCAGTAAGCCTCCCTTTCGTTCACTCCATGCGCCTGTGAGAAATCGATCGTGCGGCTGCAAGGAGCCCGTTGAGAGGTGCCAAGAACGCTATTTCCGCCCCCCCCTCCCCTTTCCTGGCATCAAACGCAGTTAATCGCGATGTCGCATCATGTATGAATGCACTATTTTTTCTTCTTTTCCTGTTAAATTATCCTAGGTTCGATCAACCTGAGTGTTGGAAGCTTGTCGCACTAGTTGCTCTCCTCTCAATGGACATGTTCGGGGAGGTTTACCCAATCTAGTGGTTTACTTGTATAAATCATATATATTTTTTGCGTTTAAGGGGGAGATGCGATTCGGAAAAAAAGTTGCGTTAATCTGTAGCCTAGGGCAATGAAATTTTTGCTGCATATATAGGCTTTTATGCTGATTTCAAATATGTAATTAGTTTTATAGTAAGTTGCACAATTTTCATTTTGTGCCAGGACAATGTGTAAAGTATAGTTCGTTTTGGACAAAGTTTTTACGGCAGTAAAATTTTACGGTTCTGAGCCATTAATGGCTCATATTCCTGCACATTGACTCTAAAATGCAAATAACTATCAAGAAAGTGGGTTAAAACATTCTAATGGTCAAGAAAAATTGTAATGCGAGAATTCTTAGAATCCTCAGCCCATACTAATTGCTTACTTTAGGTTTGTAATAATTATACAGGCGATATCACGTTTGAAAGGAAATACTTGCACCCCCTCGCATGTTTAGAAATATGTGGGCCAAATTTCATCCCGATCGGGCTATCAGAAGTACCAAAAATATGATGTCCAAACTCATGAAGTTGCCCAAAAGTGAATCTTGAGAAAAACGCATTTTAAAGGTATAACTGAAAGCTCATCTATGCGGATAAGATATGCTATTTAAGATGATTTATTCCATCATGAGAGCTTGGCAATCATGGTTATATTGAGCATGTGGCTTTAGTGAACCCCTCATGCGAAATGAAATGGCAGGCAGTCAGGTGACAATTTCCAGGGGACTGTAGAAAATGAGCACTTTCTAGTTTTTTAGTAGCCACCTTGTGCTCTTTGAAAACGATTTTAACCTACTTCGAGTTTAATTACAATCTTCAGTTTTTTGTCGTGAAAGTAGAGAAACTAAACTTGTGAAAGTAAATTAAAACGAAAAATATGTAATTTTGGAAACAAATCTGGCGTTTCTCGACTCGCATCTCCCCTTAATAGAAACAAAAGCGTTCTGACAGCTATAGTTCACCGTGGAGTGAACTATAGCTGTCACTATATATCGCTACTTTGTGGTATTGCCCCAACTTATGGAAGTTAGATTAGAAACATGTTGTAGTGCCTCAGTAAAAACAAAATGAACAAAATGAAGAAAGCCACGAAAGAAGTGTGACAAGTACAATACGTAAAGAGCAAAACTAGAAGATATAACAGAATGCCACTATGACAATATCGTGGGATACCCACAAGCCCAACGTTTCTGGAACCGCACAAAATTGCAGGCATAGCACGTCTTCGTGTGAAGGGGCTGACAAAGTGCGAGAGCCTTTTATTTGCGTTTTCAATCTTGCCCAACCACTACAAGTGCACACAAAGGGGCGTGGTGCACTGAGAAAAAATAAAAGCGCAAAAAAAGGAAGGTGAGAGTGAAGAAGAACCTGTCGGGCTCTCGCCTTGCTTTTCGAAGCCCACGAAAGTTTCTTTCGTCAGCTTCAATTGCCAGAGAGCCCGGATGACAAGTGCAAATGTTTGCGGTCGATAGCGGCACTCTTGTCGCAGTGTCCAACGCAAGAAGCTTTCGTTCTTCCGGTCGATAGCCAGGACTTCCACCCGATCTTTCTCGCAAAAACTTTATCTTTCTGTCGTGGAACACGCGAGGAGACTAAGTGCTACAAGGAAAGAGGCAGGAGTAGGGCTCATTCGGTCATTTCCTTTTCAAGAGGGAAATATGAACTTCGCTTCCCCAGATCAACGCACTGGAAGCGTGTTCCGAATAACTTTGAGAACTAGGTTCATCATCGCACCGACCATCTGCGGCTTACGACAAGTGCTACTTCAGAAATTTATGTAGCCTACATGAATAAGGTTGAACGGATTAGATGGCATGTGCGGAGAGAAGAAAAACGTCAACACAAATTAAAAAAGTGGGGTTCCTCACAATTATATTCATTTATTGACGGTGTGATAAATTTATTAACGCTTCGCCACAGTACCTTCTGAAACGCGAGTAAAATTACTTCTCTCTTCCTCCCTCTCTCTGTATATATATATATATATATATATATATATATATATATATATATATATATATATATATATATATGTGTGTGTGTGTGTGTGTGTGTGTGTGTGTGTGTGTGTGTGTGTGTGTGTGTGTGTGTGTGTGTGTGTGTATTTGCTTTATTGTACTTGTACATGGACTTCCTTATTTGGTAGTCAACCAACTGAGACATATGAATCTCTTCCAAAATACAGTAATATCTGGGGTGTTATACATCGAAAACTACGATATGATTATGAGGGACGCCGTAGGGGATGGCTCCGGATATTTCGGCAATCTGGCGTACGTTCTTCAACGTGCACCGACATCGTGAAGCTCACGGGCCTCTACCATTTCGGCTCCACAGAAATGCGACCGCCGAAGCCGGGATCGAACCCGCGACATGTGGGTCAGCAGCCGAGCAGCACAACCACTGATCCATTGCGGCGCACGTGTTTTACAAACGGCGAGTATGTTGGTTTATTTTGAGTTTGGCCTGTTCAGAATTGTTATTTAATCCATTTTGTCATATTCATTACAATATCAGTTGCGCATCAATTTTGACCAAATAATTCAGTAATCGGTTGAACAACGAGTGTTAGTCAAGTCTGCGTATAACCAGGCACAAAGAAATTTGCACTGTACCTGCCCCTAGATCTGTGTCTGATAAACAATCTGTCTTACAAGCTACCTTTCCTGCTAGACTGAATAAATCATGAATGAAAACGCGTCCAGAGGTTGAAGGCGCTTGCATCCATGCGGCACAACCACACTTCGGTACTAGATGCTCAGCGTTCGAATGCCGCTCTCACAATAAAAAAATTGGACCATCTCCCCGAAGGGAACCCTGATGGGATGCGAAGCAGCAGCGGTGCGCACGGCGTTGACCCGGTTGAAACGGGCGTCGACGCGGGTGCTGGAAGAACGGTTTGAAGCGAAACTCGGTGTAGCGTTTACTCGAGTAAACGTTTGTTTGAAACGCAAGGACACGGGAGGCGGGTCAGAGGTGTTGCGAGAGGGTGGAGCAGCCGGCAGCTGCGGCGTGACCTACTTGGCACCGCTCCAACACCTGCGGCGAGGGGAGCGCGTTGCGGCGCGTTCCTATGTACGCACGGAGGGACAGCGTTACACAGCCTAGTCAAATAGATGCTTCGCATCTAATTGTAACCAGGTTATTCAGGTTTATTCGGTGTACACATGCGTTGTGTTGATGTCACTCACACGCTGCTGCGGCGTCGGAACGGTAGCGGGATCGTTCGCTCATCCGGAACTTGTCGCGTTAGCAAACCCCGAGACCGGTCTGCTTATCCTGATCCATTGCTTCCGAAAGCGCTAAATAAACGACGCCATGAAATAAGGACACAGGACAAGCGCGTAGCTAAAAAAATTGTTGCCTCGTTAACCAACGAGATGATATTCGCATAAAAAAAATGGTCATTCTTTATTGTGAACCAACAGAAACTCATGAATACGGGTACCGCGCACCTCCTTTACGCCAAAAATTAAACCATTCCTATCACTTGGTTTCTTCCGTAACTGACGATATCATTGGAATAATCGATCAAGTCTTGAATCGAAAAACGCCAATTCTGCTTGTTAGATAACTCTTCCTGGTAGCTTCATTCTAAAAAAGCAAAAAAAAGTGGGGGCGCACTACGGAACAGAGACAAGAGCAGAAGACGACAACACAGGCGCACCTGTCTTCTGCTCTTGTCCCTGTTCCGTAGTACGCCTCAAATTTTTTTTTTTTTTTTGCTTTTAGAATGAATCGGTACCAACTAGCCCAAATGAATGTTTTGCTACAATATCTTCCTTATAGATCTTGTCGCGGCAAAACATAAAAGCGCTTTTCGCGTACTGCCGAAAAAAGCGGAATGGATCGATGGTCATTTCTTCCGCCAGGGCGTATAAAATAGGCCCTCTGTGATGCGAAGTGAGAGAATTGTCAGATATGTGCTCTTCATGCCGAACTTTCGGACACACTGCATCTCATCGGTGAGGAATTTCAGACTCAACGTCTTACTCTAATGGTTCTTCAGGAAATTCCATTTGAGAAATGTATTGCATGTCACCGAAATTTATGCAGCGCTCGCATTGCATGTTTCCTTTTTCTAGCGATAACTCCTACCCTTTGCCTGCACAACGACGTAAAGAATCACGTTCAAAAATCTACCCCAATTATTTACTTAGGTGCCCAGTAGTGTCACTCGCACGTCGGCGTTCGTGTCCACTGGTGTATTGCTTAGTTACACTGTGTGCTTCGCGTGCTGCCGGAGCGGATCACAGAGGCCACGTAGAAAGGAGCGCATGGTTGAGATCTGCTCCGTCAGGTGCCGAAACAATATTTCAAGGAACTCATTAATTAATTTTACTCCCCTCTGTGGTACAGTTGTTAAGGCGCTCGGTTCTTGACCCGAAAATCGCGTGTTCGATCCTGGCCGTGACAGTCGCATTTCGATTGAGGCGAAGTGCTAGAGGGCCGTGTACTATGCGATGTCAGTATACACGTTGAAGAACACCAAATGGTCTAAATTTCCGGAACCCTGCACTACAGTGTCCGTCATAATCATATCATGGTTTTGGCACGTAAATCACCAGATATTATATATTATTATTGAATTATTTTGAATTAATTATTCTGACAGTTAATTGGCGCTTATCCCAAGCGCAGTTATGCTCCAACATCACATGTATTCAATGTAAATCTTAACTTCAACCAGGACCATTGATTTCGTACGAGTCTTTAAAAAAAGCCACAGTTCCGCCGCTAAGGCGAAGCAATGAATGCGATAGCAACACATTGGCATTTCAAGCGAAGAACGGCAAGCAAATCGAAACTTGGAGCGCGCTGCTCAAGCGCGAAGGACGCACAAAACATACGCACAGGTATACACAGGACGAGCGCGAACTAACAAGTGTCACAGTTGTTACTTCACTGTGTTGGAGCAGCGCGCTTCTTTCGGAAACGGGGCCTCTGCAACTTGCGAATTGACCTTTGTGCGCTCTGTAACTTAAACGCAATCTTCCCGGCGAGAGCACACGGCGTCACACTGCCCCCCATCCACCCACCCCAAGATAAGCGCGCGCGCACGTGCACCCTGGCAATAGCGACTACGCCCGAGCAAGTCGGGGTGTTGGGGAGCCAACGCGTCGCAATGAGTGGGGCGCCGAGGGCGCACTTTGCGCCATCTCGCTGGTTTACTGGTAAGGCAGATAACACGCTGATATTCTCCCCGAGATCTCCGCACCGCCAGGAGCGAATGGTGTATATAAATAGCGCGCCGTTACTATGCAGTAGCGTGTGCGCTCTTGTGACGTAGCGGTTAGAGTCGCGCGCTGCGGAGCGATAGGTCGCCCGTTCGATTCCGCGCGCAGGAAAGTATTTTTCTGAATAATTTTTCTTCGTGGCTGTTATATATATATACAGACATATATATATATATGGGGAGCATGACGCCGACGCCGATGGAAAAACCAGCCGAGAGTGTCCATATTGCTATCGCAATAAAACACATTTTATGAATGCTT